>PVJH01010915.1:0-71412 GCA_004026705.1 Nesogale talazaci
CATCTGAAACCACCAAGAACTTGCAGGTTCTGCCTGGCTCTGTCTGAGTTCAGGTTTCCAGCCTAAGATAGTGCAGCGCCCTCTCTGACAGCACCTTCAAATCCCCTCGCCAGAGGAAGAATCCCCTTTTAAATGGCATTATCCAAACCCTGGCTTATCAGATTGCTGTTTCCTTGGGAATTGCCTTGACAGATTTACATCCGGAATGCTGAAACCCCACCTTACTGGTCTAAGTAAATGATGGCAAAAATAGTTATTACTTGTTCACACCAACTGACTCCGACAAAATTGCTGCTCACTGTTTGGTCCCTTTGAAATCTCAGGATGCATTTTCTTTGTCTTAAATGGATATTATGTATCCATTAAGCTGTAATTAACACTCCCTGGGCTTTTCTGGTGTGTTAGTCAAGAAGCAAATCTTCCTTTCTTCTCCCTCCCTCACACAATCACTAGATGGCTTTCATAGATAATACGGATAATGTTGACTGATGTGTTTATGATGATAGCTCTGGGTTTATTGTTCTTTTTATGCTTGGTTTAATTGTGATTATTTTTCATGGTAGCACTTTGTGTGTCTCTTCCCTGCACGCTTTTCCTACAGAAGAATGTTGGAGCCTTTTGGCGTATTTTGTGTCCCTTGCCACTTTATGGAGAGAGGACAGCTAAATGTCATCAGAATGGACTTTAAATCAGGCCTAGACCCAGACATCCCTTTACAGAAGGGTTGCCAGGAGAAGAGCCAGCCAGGGTGCAGTGTAGCAACAATGAAACGTACAATTTTCCTCTAGTTCTTTAATGCTTCCTCCCCCCCACCCATCCTCACCCCCATCATGATCCCAATTCTACCTTACAAATCCAGCTAGACCAGAGGATGTACACTGGTACGGATAGGAACTGGAAACACAGGGAGTCCAGGACTGATGATTCCTTCAGGACCAGTGGTGAGAGGAGCAATATCAGGAGGGTGAAGGGAAAATGGGGTAGAAAGAGGGAAGGGGATGGGCAACAGAGAAGTGGGTGAAGGGTGACATCGGGCAGTGTAGGATGTTACAAATAATGAAAATTTATAAATTACCAAGGGCTCATGAGGTAGGGGGGAAATGAGGAGCTGAAACCAAGGGCTCAAGTGAAAAGTAAATGTTTTGAGAATGCTGATAGCAACAGAAGTGCAAATGTCCTTGACACAATGGATGTGTGCATGGATTGTGATCAGAATTGTATGAACCTCCAATAAAATGATTTTTTAAAAAATCAGGCCTAGACCAAAACAGTCCTAAGAACTGAGCTGCAGAAAGAACTGTTCTCCAGGTATTGGTGTGAGCCGCCGAACAGACATGGTGCTTAAATCAGTTATGAGGGACTTGGGTTAGGTAAGAGCCTTGGTGGCTTAGTGGTTACCCATCGTACTGCTCACTGCTAGGGAGGCAGTTTGAACCCACCGGTCATTTCAAGGGGAAAACATGAGTCTTTCTGTCCTCGGAAAGAGTTATAGTCTTGGAAACTCACAGGGGCAATTCTGTCCAGTTAAGTTCCGACGAGTCAGCTGTGGCTCCGGGGCAGTGAGTGTGGCTTTTTTTGGTTAGTTGCTTCTTCAGGAACCCCCACGGTGTGATGATTAAGCATTGGATAGCTCACTGAAGGCTTAGCGGTTTCAACCCACCAAGGAGAAAGACGGAGGTCATCTACGCCTGAACGTTTCTAGGGTTGGAAACCCGATGATGCCGATAGGTCACTGCAGATTGGAATGGGTTTGCTGGCAGTGGGTTTGCTTTGGGATGGCTTTAGTTCCCTGTGGCAGCTGGGACACAGTGTCACAAATGCAATGGCTTCACATAGACACGTTGGTTACCTTCCTCTTGTCAAGCAAGATATGATGTCCACAGTGAGGGAAACATGGAGTTGCTTCCAGCTCACAGTCTCTTTGGATGGTGGAATGGCACTCCCTCCGGAGATTTCCCAGGTTGCCAATCCTTGTGAGGCAGCCCACCAGCCACGTCCTTTCTTCTGTGGGGCAGCTGGCAACCTTGAACTGCCGACTTTCCAGTGAGCAGCAGAGTTCGTAACCATTGTGCCACCCCAAAGCCCCAAACCAAACCCAGTGTCATCAAATAAGATTTTGACTCATAAGGACCATCCGCTAGGACAGCGTCGGTTTCCTAGGTTGATGGATTCCAATCTAAGATGGATTGTGAGGGAGGCACATGGCCGGGCAGTATTTCCTTCTATTGTACATCGGGTTGCTATGAGTTGGGACTGACTGGCGAACCCCCAACAACAACATGAGAGTCAAAGGTTTTGGTCAAGTAGGCAGCCAGTGAGATAGGAAGATGCTGTATGGGGTGGATGAGCACAATGGGTGCAATGAGAGGTTCAAACAAAGCAGGGGGTTGTGAGGAAGATGCAGACTGAGGCAGCCTTTCGGTCTGTTGTACAAAGGGTCACTATGAGTTAGAACTAACTGGGCAACATCTGACAACCAACACTACCATACTCTGGCCCCCAGAGTGTCCACTCTGGTTCTGCAGCATTAGCATCCCAGAGATGGTCACATTCTGATCCTCAGAACCTATGACTATGTTCAGTGTGTGTGGAAGGGGCGTGGGTGGGCACAGGGTCACATAACATCCCTATATACAACAGAATGACACTGCCCAATCCAGTGCCCATCCTTGAAATTGTTCTTTTACATTGGAGTCCCTGGATGCTGCCACTGTGTCAATTCATCTTGTGAAATGCCTTCTTGTTTGCTGCTCTGCTACTTTACCAAGAAAGATGTCCCTCTCCATTGACTGGTCTTTCCTGACAACAAGTCCAAAGTAGATGAGGCCAAATCTCACCCTCTGTGTTAGGCTAAGTTGACCAGAGGAGCAAATCCAGTGAAATCTATGTGCAAGAAAGAACTTTATATCAACAAGTAGTTATATATCAAGAAAAAAAATTCATGCCCATAACTAAATCCCTCTTCAGACTCATGCAGTCACATGCAATGATGCAGAGGGAGGGCCAGGGAGCACAAAGTTGTGTAAATCCAAAGTCAGTGGGAATCACTGTAGGGCTTTGGCAGCTCTCAGGGTCAGCAAGCAGAAAGACCAAGGCAGGGTGTGGTGGTGGCAGTGAGGTTCGCTGGACCCTCCTTAAGAGGAGGTCACACATGAGGAGGAACCATCAGACTGTGATCTGACTGATAAGTTGACTATCACCACTACACATTTGTATATCTAAGTTGACATGAAATTATGTAATTACCACACCAGCCTACCCTGTAAGGAGCATTCTTTCTGTACTTCTTGCAAGACAGAAATATTTATCCTTTGGGCAATCCACAGAACTTTGAGCATTCTTCTCCAGCACCATATTCAAATGCATTGATCCTTCTTCCTGCTTCCTTGTTCAATGTCCAACTCTCACCTAGCTCTCAGGAACTGCTTTAAATTTTCTTCCGCTTTGGCTTCAACTTGCATATCAGCAACTGATGGTCTGGGCCCTAGTCAGCTCCTGGCCTTGCTCTGACTGTTGATACTGAGTTTCACCATCATCTCTTTACATAGATATAGTCTATTTGATTTCCATGTATTTCAGACCATGAGATCCACATGTATGTTGTTAGATAAGGGTGTTTCTAATGAATGAGTCATTGGACTTTCAAAGTGGGCTGATGCCATCTATGGCATCATTTCTATCAACGAGGATATATTTTCCAGCAAGAATAAGTCCTTGGGGTACTAACATGTGATTTAAGGATAGCTCATACTTTCCCTGGTTTAATATTGGGAGAATTTCACTCATTTTTTAGAAATGTCTGAAAACAACTTCCAGGAACCACAGATCCTTCATCACAGTCACTTCCCTTTCTGCACATGCAGCTTCAAAATAACTGAAAAGACTTTAAGCTTTGGCTTAGACGATATAAGACTAAATAAAAACTAGATGTACCTCTCTGTCTTATTTCTAATTCTATCTCATTTTTTAACCCAAGGGCTGCCTGTACTGATTCTTCTTAGGCTCCAACTTGCACATTGGAATCACTACTCCTTATCAATGCACCTTATTTGCACATATCAATTTCAGGTTTCAGAAGGTGGTGAAAGTCTTCTGGATCTCCATCTTTGACATTTGTGGTTAGAGAGTAAATTTCAATAGTAGTATGGATGGGCCTTCCCCATAGGTGTATTAGATATTATCACATCACTGACAACATTGTATTCAGGATATATCTTAAAATATTCTTTTTGATGATGAATGTGAAGTCCTTTCTTTCCAATCTGCTCTTCCCAGAATAGGAGACCAGGTGACTGTCTGCTTCCAAATGGTCAATGCCAGTCTATTTCAGCCCACCAATGCCTAGGATATAGCTGTTCAAGTGTTCTCTGTCATTTTTGACAGTTTCCCATTTTGCTAGATTCACTGTGGCATTGTATAAGCCATTACTAATGCATGTTTGCAGTTGCTTCTTTCCTTTTTCCTTCCTCAGCAGATGGGGGTCCTAAAAGCTTTATTTCACCCAGGCCATCCCGAGAGGCTGCTTTGAGGAGGCGGGTCTTCCCCGGTCATGCTGTGTGTGCCTTCCAGTCTGAGGAGCACATCGTAGCTTCTTGTATTTCACTCTGTCTCTCTTATTCAGAAGCTCCACTGACACCTGTCCACTATGGATGACACTGCTCATGTTTGGGATCCTGGGGTGGCATGTCATCTAGCATGACAGCATCACACAAACCACCAGAGTATGACACTCTTAGTGTTGGCAGAGGATGTAAAGGACTCCTTATGTCACCCTGAAAGATTGTCAAATTTATCTTTTGAAAAGGGGGTCCCTGTAGGGCACTTGAAATAAACCTGGTGATTGGTTTGCCTGATAACCTGAAGGGTGGTGATTCTAAAGCACTGGCTGTGTTGTGGGAGAAAGATGTGGTGTTCTGCTTCTATAAAAATGTACCATCATGGAAATACTACAGAATAAGTTCTATTTTATCCTGCAGGCTTGCTTTGGGTTGGAATGGGCTCAATGACAAGAGGGTTAGGGTTTTCGGTAGGGCACTTCATGGTCAGAGCTGTATCCCAGGAAGAGGGTGCTGCCTGCTGTTGGATTGGATAGTGGATGACTCAAGGGTTGGATGGACCAGGTAGGATGTTGTTAGACAAGTGACATGGATCTGAACCAGACCAGTGTCTGTGTGGGTGCAGAGGTGGAAAGGATCTGAGGGTGATGTAAAACATCATCAAACAAACAAGTACATCTCTGGAAGCTGATGATGCAGGTTTTATTTTATTTCTCAGTGATTCCTTGGTATTTTCTTTTCTTACTTTTTGAGACCCCTCCCCCCATAATTGAAAACTTTGGAGAAAGGTTGGGGAAGAGAGAAAGCAAACAATTTTGAGAAGCGATGATATAATCAAGGAGCTCTAGTGGCACAATGTTTCAGTGCTCAGTCAGTTCAAACCCTGATAGTTCAAACCCGCCTGCTGACTTCAGGGGGTGCCCAGCTCTGAGGATGATTAAACTGAAAAAACTCACTGCCACGGAGTCAATTCTGCCTCAGAGCAATGCTCTAGGTCAGGATAGAATTGTCCCTGTGAGTTTCCCACACTGTCATCCTTTATGGGAGTAAAGGGTTTGAGAGTCTGGTGGTTTCAAACTCCTGGATTTGTGCCTTCACTGTAACTTAAAAGTTCTACTTTATCGCCTCGTGTGTCTTTGTGAGCTGGAGTTGACTCCAGGCCATCTAAGAACAACCCCAATGGGATGTAGTCCTTCTTTGAAAATAGCATTTCATTAAATCTTCAGTAGCACAGTGGGAGATGTGTGCAAGGGCCATTTTCTAGAGGAAAAAACTGAGCCTCCGAGTTAAAGTGACTTGCCTGAGGTCTTCAAGGGCTTGCTGAGGGTCAGAGTGGACTCTGCCGTAACAATAACAAAAAGAATGACGCAATGCCAGAGGGGTTTGCATCCAGTGTAGATGCTTCCAGGGTTTCTGCCTGCCTTCCCCCAGCACTTCAGCACTAGGGGTTTAACACGTGGTCACTGAAAGGCATTTCAAAGATGTGACTTTGGGAAGACCTCCTTGTAGCCAAGCTTTCCTTAAAATCAGGCAGCATTTGGAATTGCTGATGTTGGAAGATGGAAGAAATCTCTTTGGGAAGAAGTACAGGCAGAACACTCTGCGTGTGCATCTCATGTAGTTGGACTTGTTACCAGTAAGGGCCAGTCTCTTGGCAGTGTCGTGGGTGTGCATAAGATTGGCATTTTGAAACCACCTGCCAATCCGAGGGAGCAAGATGAAGCTTCTCACTCCCAGAAAGAGCCAGGGTCTCGGCATCCCATGGGAGCAGCTCCACCTTGTCTGGTAGGGTCCCTGTGAGTCAGAATCAACGCAACGGCAGTGAGTTTGAGTTTTCTGCGTCTGACCTGGTAGGATTCGTCTCTGGAGAAAGACATGGTGTCTGGTGAAAAAGAGAGTCAGAGAAGAAGAGAAAGACCCTGGATGAGATGGGTTGGTATAGTGGCTACAACCATGGATCTCAACTATAGCACTTATGATGACAGAGCAGGACAAGGAAGGCTTTCAGTCTGCTTGTACACGGGGTGGCTCTGAGTTGAAACTAACTCAGAAGCAACGGAAGACAGCCAGGCACAATGGCGTGTGAGGGCAGCCTATTATATTTCCCTCTTAGATAGTTCTCTGGAAGCACTTATGTTTCCTCTTAACTCGGGGAAGGATGAGGCCCAGTTTTTCAGAGTGGAAACAAATGGCCCTAGGGAAGCTTAGGTCTGCATCTTCCTTGTGTGTTTGACCTTGGGCCAGCCACTTGTTTACAATGGCGTTTATAAAATGTATACTCTTAGCTGGGTGCCATTTGGTAGGCTTTGAAGACTAAGAACAGACCTTGTAGACCAGCACTATCCCGTGGAAGCTTCTGCAAACACAGAAATGTCTGATGCCTACTCTCCCCAATCAGATAACCCCTGGCCATTGATGTCTGCTGAGCCCTTGAGACATTGGCTAGTGTATCTGAAAAGTGGCATTTGACAGGCTATTTTGTTTTAATAGATTTAAATTTAGTAGGAACCTGTGACCAGTGACTACTGGATGGGAGAGTGCCATTGGAGACACTCAAACTTGTGTGTTCTCAGCCAGGGTAATTGATGTGAGCATTCGATGCTTTCTGGCTGCGTGGTTGGGGGAAATGACTTCACCTCTCTCATCTTCTGTGCTCCGAAGGGGCTCTGGAAGGGAGGAAGTACAGCACCTGCCTCGGGATGCTCTGAAGGCCATCCGAGTTTATGCCTGGGGGATCTCTCAGCCAGTGCCTGCCATCTCGTGTTATCCTTCTGAGCTGTCCAGAGTCAGCTCTTGACTCTAACCCTCCCTGCGCGCGGGGAGGCGGAATGCTGCTCGGTCCCACCCCAGCCTCGGGAGCGGAGGTGGGTTGGATGGTTGTGGTCGATAGAGTTGTTGCCGGCTGATGCTCAGAAGTGTACATTGCCTGTATGTACAATGAGAAAGATGGGGGGCACAAATGATAGTGACAGAATAGAGACCCTGGGAGGCTTGCGAGAGTGAAAGGGAACAGAGGCAGAGCTGGTAGCGGCACAACCCTGCCGCAGTGAGGAGCTACAAGGAGATGCTTGGCTGAATACACAGGCTGAACAGGTGTGGGAGGGAGAGTGGGCTTACACTCATGGATAAATATATATTACATATCTATCTGGCCGACAGAGGAGATTTGTAGGTGTGTAATTACCTGTGCTGAAAATCTATGCCTGGATTGGTGGAGCATACAGGGGGCAACATTATGAGAGTGTCTTAGATTGTACTAACATCCCCTGGAAGGAAGGAGTCCTTGGACCCACGGGATGAGAATCCCACCCTGGGGGGTGGGGGGGACACCAAAGTCACCTGGCATGGCAGAGTTCACAAAGGCAAGGTTCTCCAGCCACCTTGCTCAGAGGCACCCACTGAAACACAGCCAGAGTGGGGTCGGCTCCCAGCATTCTGTGCTGCTGATCTGAGACTTGCCGCGGGCCACTCCAGCTGCCTGGCTGGCTTCCCGGCCCGTTCCCATGTTCCCGTCCCTGCTGCCCAGCCTTTCCTTACAGAGGTGCTGGCATTGCGAGCTGGCGGGGCCACCCATCTACAGGGACCGCCGGGCGCTCTCGCAGCCCCGGGCCCTCAGCTGCCATTCGCCGGAGCACACTCATGTAATCTTAATGAACAATGTGCAAAGCCGTTAAAAACTCAATTAGGGCTTTCTTTTCCCTGCCCACGTGAGGCACTGCGATCCTGAGGTGCTCATGTGTAAACACAATAGCCGCCATCTGCCACGGAGAGGGGGGCGTTTCTTTCCTTCTCTTCCCCGCCCCTCAAAAAAAGGGGATCTGTGTTGTAGACACATCCATAACAGGTGCTTATCAAGGCATCGTTATGCACGGAGCAGGGGGGAATGCAAAATTTACGGCCAGCCAGCGAGGACTTCCTGGTTTAATGCCACGATTTTCGGCGCTCTGTGTAATAATGATGAGGGAACGGATGCCTGTTTCTGTCCCTTTGGAGCTTGCAGACTTTTTCTTCTTTAAAGGCACAGGGGAGAGGGAGTGTATTTACAGCCTCTGCCTTTTCTTCTTCTTCTCTTTTCCTTTCTTCCTCTGACTGGCTGGCTCATGTTTGATCTCCAGGAAGCTGACAGCATCGGGATGATGTTCATTATAGGAACCTGAGGCTCCAAGAGGGCCCCACTGTGCTGCTGATAGACAGGAGAGCTCAGTCTTAAGCGCGCTAGCACACTGGCTCAGCTCCCAGGGACCCTGGGGGTCTCCAGCGGCAGAGTGCTGGGCAACCCATCTGAGGGGTTGGTGGTTCAAATCCAGCGAGGGGTGTCTCAGAAGAAAGGCCTGGCATCCTGTTTCTAAAAGGTCAAACCAGACCTCACCAAACTCCCTTGCCTTCAAGGCAATGCCAACTCAAAGTGACCCTATAATGGCAGTTGAACTGTCCCTGTGAGTTTCTGAGACTAGAACTCTTTCTGGGTGTAGGAAACCCCTCCTTTTCCCTGGAAGCTCTGAGCTGTCAGAAATCCCCGTGGAGCATAGCTCCCTGCAACACACAGGGTGTCTGTGAGTCAGACACCTACTGGAGAGCAACTGTTTTGCATCTTCGTGTTTCACCCAGAGGGGGATAATCAGATCTCAGTCATGAGCCTTGATAGATAGGAAGTCAGACCCTTCTCTTTGAAGTACTCTTTCATGGGACCATGAGCACACGTCCAAGGAAGGGATCCTGGTTGCAAGAGGGGAAGGCTTTGCAGAGCTGCTGGACATAGTTCAACCCCCCTCAAACACAGCCCGTGCCAACTCTTGGTGCCCCTACATGGCAGGTTGGAACTGTTCCTGTGGGTTCCTGGCCATGCAGATGTTCACAGGAGCAGAGATCCCCATACTTCTTCTGGGGAGTGACTGGTGGTTTCACACTGGTGACCTGAAGGTTTGCAGCTTAACACTATACTTCCTCCATTATCGGTGAAGATCTGCAGGTGTATTAACCCGAGGATATTCCCCAGGCACAGGACGGATGTCACGGCAGAAGAGAATGGAATCTTGTGCATAGGTAGATGATCAGAGGACTCAGGAGTGCCCTGCAGCCTGGCGGGTCCTGTGTAGGGAGTGACCTCGTGGTCACTGACTTCGGGGACAGTCCATCATAAAGGATGATACTAAGCATTTTTAGGGATGAATTAGAAGGGACTTCTGTACTGGTGAGCAGCTTCCCTAGTGTGTGTGTGTGTGTGTGTGTGTGTGTGTGTGTGTGTATGTGTGTGAGAGAGAGAGAGAGAGAGAGACAGAGAGACAGAGAGAGACAGAGACACTGGGGGCAAGTGTTTTTCAGAGTGGAACTCTAACTGTGCCTCATAGCACAAACACTGTACCCTTCCCTGACAAGGACCTGCCCACTCATTAGGACAGCACAGCTGAAGACAAGGGCTGCATACAGAGACCTGCCCCTTGAAGGGTTAGTGGGCCACGGGGCAGTGAGCCACATAGAGGGAGCTGCTGGGAGCCTAAGTCCATACAGGTGGCTGATGTGGGCGGCAGAATGGTTGGATTTCACTGTGCTTCCCAGGATTCTCTCCAAAGGATGAGGTTTTACTTCTATCCATTCAGGTTAATTTCAGTCCTGGCCAAGTTCAGCCTTCCTTTCTCCAAGTGCTCCTCAGCATTCCGTTTGCCTCCCTCCAGGTTCAAGGCTATGCCTATAAGGATGTACACACGAAGCTGGATACAGGATTTGCTGCTGAGGCTACTGTGGGCTGCAGCCTCTGCAGTTTGGGGGTCACTTCTTCGGTGGTTCCTTGCTTCATTTAGTCACTCTCGTGCGGTTCTAATCTGGGGGTAGGTGCCATTCTCGTGCCATCCTTTCCCACATCGTTGCACTTCCATGTGTATTCTTCTGCTCCCTCCAGCCCTTCCTGGTACGACTGCTAGTGTGATCTCCCCCGGAAAAGCCTTGAAGAGCACACAGTGCTCAAAGCAAACACGTTTAGCTAATTGTGCCCCTTTTTTGGTGGTTGTTCAAAGAAGATGTTGGGGAATGCTTTCCTGGTGTTCCTTTAAAGTTTAAGATGATCTGGGTAATACCTTCTAGGGCTCATCCCAGTCCCATGATTTCAGAACATCCAGATTGCGTGGGAATTTGAAAATCTGTTCCATATCCTTCCCCTGGCCCTTCAGATCAGGATACTTCAACAGAATCTTTTTGCAAGACAGTCACTAATGCTGGCCAGGCACTGTCCTGAGCTTGTGGTTCCCTGGCTAAGGAGGTAGTTATGCTTTGAGGGAAGTGGCCACATTTTCCGTTTCCTCTTCTGTTTCCCATCTCTCCTCTTTCGTGTGCTTCTAGAATGTAACCGATGTCACCAAATTGTACATGTAAAAATTGTTGAAACGCTATATCTTTGGCTATGTATTCTTACTAAAATAAGACAAATTTGAAAACAAAAGGGAAAAAATGCAGTTGATGTACTTTCCGAGCAAAGCCCAAACTCTTTTGCTGGGTTTCAGCTTGGAAAGAGGGTATCTTGGCTTTTACTTTTATTTTTCATCTTCTCAGGTTCATCACTGGGGTAATTGTTCAAACAGTGCCTTCCATTCTGTTGAGCTCTGCCTTCCCTGAGACTCCCGAGTTCCTGTGTGGGCAGCTCGTGGATGAGAATGGAGAATAGACCAGTGCTTCTCTCAGCTCCCTGTGCGTAGAGATCCCCTGGGGTACTGCTGAAATGATGAGCCCTGGATGAGACATTCTATTCTGCATCTCCCAGGTGATGGTGAAGCTGTTGACACAAGGTCCATTATTTGAGAGGCGAGAGGAGGGAGCAGGTGGGCACTGTGGTGCAAAGCTTCAGGCAGGTTCATTCTGGTTCAATCCCTGAATGTAGATGCTGATTTTGTGCATTTGGGCTGCGGAGGCAAATTCTCAACAAAGGATTGTGAGTGTATCTGAAGCTCAGATTTCTTATTTGAGGATTGTGAGCACTAGAGATTACTTACCTGATAGGGAGCTTTCTCTGCTGCCAGGCCACAAACTAGAAGCATCCCTCTCTTGCAAACACAGGGCAAGATGATGTCTGTTGGTCTACTCGTTGTGGCTCTTAGCTCCAGGAAGGTAGGGGAGAAACAAGCTGGTTGTTCTTGAATCCATTCTGACTCCCAGTGACCCCATGCAGCTCCTCCCTTCGTTGGTTTGCCAAGGCTCTGATATTTTGAAACTCGATTGCTCGTCTTTTCCTGAGATGCGTCCGAATGTGTTCAACTACTAACCTTTCAGTTAGTGGTCACATGTGTCCCCATCTGTGCCTCTCAGGGACTCGACCAATCCACGAGGCAAGTGGATTTTCTGAATGATTGACTGGCAAAAACCTCTCAAACGTTGCTTCTCTGTCCTATTGCCTCATTCCTTACTGACGCCGGCTGAGAATTGCCCAACAGCCTTGAGCGGCCAAACCACTAGGACAGCTCTCAGCAGTCCATGGCTATCCCTCTGCTGCCCATGCTGGACCAGAGGACAAAATGAAAGATGTCTCATGTGGCCTCAAATGCAGGTTGCTTCCTTAATCTTCCTTCCCGAGTGACAACCCAGAGGTCTCCAGAATTGCCATCTTCTATGGCTACTTTTCAGTGTATTCTGGATTTGGAGGGGTCAGGTCTGAGGAATTGGTACCCTCTAGAAACTGGCATGGATTGCTATGGTGAGCCATTTCATTACCTCCACGTAGTCTTAGTCTTTCTTTCTGATAGGAGAAAAGCCTTTTAAAAAGAGTTTCCTTCACATCAAGGTGAAAGAGCAGAGCGACTTCTAAAGAGTGAAAGGTTTCACCTTGGCTAATGGGAGTTCTAAGGTTTCACTCAGAATTGGAAATTCACTGTGCATATGAGGAGGCTTCAAAGCCACAGTGGATTTCAGAAACAGAAGGACATCCTGACTCAGCTGTGTTGATTAGCACCATTCTAGGGATACCACCTCACAGAGCCCTCACAATTGATCATGACATAAACTGAAACTTGTCCTCCGTTTGTCCACACTCTGCTAGCCACCTGAAGTGGCGGGACTCTGACCTTTCCTCTGGACAGTCACCCTCATTCTGCATCCACTCAGCTTGTTGGAATCATCTGTGCATGTTGAGCTGGAATGTGCCTCCCGGTGGTTTCCTGCTATTGCCCCCATCACGCTGCATCACAAACCAGAGGGATTCAGTGTGATGAGCACGATGAGCATAGTTCATTGTGCCCTTGATGGATCTGTGCAGCAAATGCAGGGGAGCTGATCTAGGTTAGGTGTGGCTGTGACTGTGCCAGTAGTGGGGGTCGCTCTTTGGGTTGGCCGGGCTTAGAGCTCCTCCATGTATGTGATCTAGATTGTAAGCCGAAAAGACAGGGCAGTGGCTGCCTGGGGCATCTTCTTCCATGGAAAGTGTCAGAAGCACAAGAGGACAAGGCTTGCTAGGAACCATTTCAAGGCCATTGGAAACATACCTATTAGCATTTCAGTGGCCATAACAGGGACTATGGTGGGAGGATGGGGACTTAGTGATAGCTGCCAGGCTATCTACAGATTTTAAATAGAGCCTACATTTTGAGGTTGGAGAGACTATAGGTCCCAATCCTCTCTCTCTGAGCAACCCCAAAACAAATAGCTCAGTCTTTGAGTAAAATCACCCATCTCAAAGGGTCATTTTGAGGATGGGATTTATCCATCCATCCATCCATCCATCCATCCATCCATCCATCCATCCATCTCTTTGACTATAATATCAACACCAGGACTCCTTAATGCTTAACAAGTATTAATTACTCTCTCTCAGAGGCTAGACTTTTTTCACTGGTTGTCAGCATTCATCATGTTCTTCTGTCATGAGTGACTTGAATATACTCTACTTTTCATATGCTCCCCCCCCCCCCCGCCGACTTCCTTAAGTGCTACGAATAGGTTACCTCTGCCTAATAACCAAAAGGTTGATGGCACATCACAGTGGTGCCACACAAACAAGGCCTGGTGATCTATTTCCATGACACCCCAACTGGTGCTCACCCCCCAAACACAAAAATCCTAAATAGTTGCCATACAGTTGATTCTGACTGCTGGCGACTGTGACAGAGTAGATTTGTGCTCCAACGGTGTCAAGGTTGTGAGCTTTCAGAATGAGATCACTGGAACTGTCCTCCAAGGTGTCTGTGATTGAGTTTGAACCATCAACTTCTCACTTAGCAGTTGAACACTTAACTGTTTACACTCCATGGGGGTTCCTTCTATAAGATTATAGCCATTGGACTGCGCAGTATTCAGCTGAACTTTGACACACATGGCATACCTGGAGTTAGAATCCATGCAGTAGTGCTAGTTTGTTTTATTGGTTCCCCCCTGGTTCTGCAGGAAAGGTATGATGAAACCTTGGCACCTCCCACCCTGTGGAGGTCAGCTTCCATGACTCAAATTTGCATGAAGTTACATTTCACCTGTGGATGCTGCACTGAATTACATCCCTTTATTCTAAGATTAATGCCTGGATTTTATTCTAAGCTCCTTTCAGAGTGGCTGGGTTTTTAGATCCTAACATCAGATGAAATGTTTCTTTTGTACCTAACATGCCTATAGACTGGCTATGTTGTATAAGCCCATCGTGCTTGCTAGCATTTCTTATCCTTTCAAACCTGTGTCAGTCCAGGTAGACTAGAGAAGCAAACTCATAGACACACATATGGATATAAGGGAAAGGTTTATATACAAGAGGAATGCAACATTGAGAAAACATCCCAGCCCAGTCCAGTTCAAAGTCATATGCCCGATATCAGTCAGTCTCCTTCCGACTCATGAAGTCACAAGTCAGTGGGTGCAGAGTCCTGACCCTGGCAGGGGTCTCCCCAGGGCTCCTCACTTCCAGGGCTCAGGGTCCATCAACAGCATCCAGTGGTGGTAGAAGCAACTCAGCGCTGGCCGGGTTCTCCACATGGCCTCATCAGCTTCAGAGGTCTGGTTCCATCAGGGGTAGGCCATGTGGCTTCTCCTCCCGCTCATCCAGCCCCTCAGACACTGCCATCTTGTCTCGTCCGTAGTTTGTTGCCTCTGAGACTCATTCCCAACAACTGGGGAGATAACTTCTCCTATCCATGAGGGAAATATCACGAGATTCCCAGAAGTCTCAGGAGATATCCATGCCCACACAGAGACCTCAATGGCTACTCAATGGCTAGCTCCAGATTAACAGGCTAGACTCCACCCCTACATCTCAATCATGAAATTAACATAAGCACATGGCCGCCACAAAACCTAATCCCAGTAGCAGAAGATGGTACTTGGCTTCACTGGAGAGATGAGTGTCTCAGGATTAACCAAACCCTACTGTGTGATGGGTGCTATGGACACACCTCCTGCCTCCATGTGTGGTTGCCACATGTTCTCAGAAGGATTTTCTTTCTCTCTCCTTGTCTCTGCTCATGCCCCCCTCAACCACTCTCCAGGGTCCTTCATGATGGTGAACAGCTCTGGCAGGGCCTCGGGCCAGAAGGCTCACCTGCTCCTGCCCACCCTGAAGGAGAACGACACCCACTGCATTGATTTCCACTACTACTTCTCCAGCCGAGACAGGTCCAGTCCAGGGGCCTTGAACGTCTACGTGAAGGTGAATGGAGGACCCCAGGGGAACCCTGTCTGGAACGTGTCTGGAGTCGTCACTGAGGGTTGGGTGAAGGCGGAGCTTGCCATCAGCACATTCTGGCCGCATTTCTACCAGGTGAGGAGACATTGGTGGTTTTCATGTGGTTTGATTGAAACAATGTCATGATAGATCTGCATATTTCCATTTTGTGCCTGGCCAAGGGTTTCATTGATTAAGAAACTCATTCAAAACATATTCACTGGGCTGAGCCCCAGTGGTGTAGTGGTTGTGCGCGGGACTGCGGCCCACTGGGACGGAGGTTCAATTCCAGCACTGGGGCTGGGCCTCCTACTCCCACCACCGGAGAGCAGTGATGCCCCCCCCCCAAAAACAAAACAAAACAAAACAAAACATATTCACTGAGCTTCTCATCTGGCCCATGGAGCCCTTGGTGGTGGTGCTATGAAGTGCTCAAATGTCCACCAATTGAATGCCCTGCTCACAGCACAGAAGAAAGATGTGGAGTGCTTGTATAAAGATTGCAGCTTGGAAACCTGATATGGGAGTTCTGTTCTATCTTTAGGGCCCTTTGGGTCCTTATGAGGCAGAATTGACTTGACAGCAGGATCCAGACCTTGAGATTTAGAGAAAATTTAACCGTATTCCTGCCTTTCTGGAGATCAAGGGGGTCAAGGAGAGGAACCAAAACAAAACAAAACAAAAAAACAAAGCAAACCCACTGCCTTTGGATTGATTCCATCTTCTAAGGACTCTATTGGACACAGCAGAGCAATTGCCCATAGTTTCTATCCACCTACCTGACATTTTGGTGAGCAACTCACCCTCCACTCCCCACACTAATATATCTCTCAGAAGAGGAACTTGGTGTGGAAAGAAACAATTACCATTCATTGAGATGCTCTCCAGGACACCAGAGAGAACTAGGAGGATGCCTTCTATAAACCAAGTGTTGACCACCTGAAGAGGGAGGTCCCTGAGGAGGCAGGTACCTTTATGATCCCCAGCTGTAAGTTACAGGTTGTGCTGCTAGCCACAAGGTCAACAGTTTGAAGCCAAAGGTTACTCAGAGGGAGGAAGAAGAGTCTTTCTATGCTTGTAATGATTTACAGCCTTGAAACCCACAGGGGCAGCCCGACTCTGTCCTATAGCATTGCTACGAGTCAGAAGCAACTCAATGACAGTGTATCTTGGCTGATTTTCCAGATGGAAATCTGGAGATCACCATTGTGGAAGGGAGTGGTTGAAGGGACAGGCCGTTTGGATAGCTTCTGAGAGGAAATGATAGCTCAATTTGACCTTGAATGGTGAGTAAGAGTTTCTCAGAAAGGAAAGGGAAAGATATTTGAGTCATTGAGAACAGTGTGTGAAGGACAAGTGAGAAAAGAGCTTGGAAACTCTAAGTTGTCTTAAGGACAATTTGGATCTACAGAAAGATAAGTCTACAGGGGCAAGGAATCCATGGGCTATGTTGAATACTAGGCTAAAGATATGGAATTTAATCTGGAGAAGAGTTACTCAAGCTATCTGTATTGAATGATATAGTTTTGCTTCCAATTTATTATGGCTCAACAATCCTTCAGTCAATCACATTAGTGCCCAGTAGTGCCAGGTGGCCGTGAAACTCCCCAAACATTCCTCTTAAATTCCCTACTTACATCCTTATGGACTTTTGGTACAAAACATAGACAGACCTCAGTCTCTGGGCCATGCTGCATGGAACACAGCTCAAGGACATCATAGAAGTCTTAGAAGTTTTTATGCCATTGGAGCTACTACTTTAAGTGACCATGAAGTTTTTATGCCATTGGAGCCACTGCTTTAAGTGACCATAATTATCCATCCATTGGTTTTCAGTACAGTTGATGAGTCCTGCAGCCCTCAGAGTAGACCAATTGTAGGACATTTTCACCTACCCAGTAAGATACCTTGAGCTTCTTCTTCCCATTCCTATTGTTGAATAAGTAAGTAAGATACCAACATATCCAAATTTGGGAGCCATTCATCTAGAGTCTGCAACTGAAGATACACATAAGGGGGCTAGAGTTGGGTGAGTGAAAGGATGCACTCTCAGCCATTTCTCTTTCTGACCTCCATGGAAGAATCCTCTCAGATTTTCATGTTAGGAATATATTTGTCTAGTCAAATCACTTACTGGGTATACATGAATGAAACAATTCAAGCTTTCTTTCCCCCTTAGTATTGACAACTAGAAACCAGAAAGCAATACTCAATTACCCTCAACACAGCCTTGATTTGTTGGTCCTGCATATTTCCATTTTCCCTCAATAGTACAGTTCTATTAAACCACTTTATTGTCCTTTGGATTTCTGAAACACCTTTTAGAAATAGGGTAGAGGTGCTGGTGCTGAGAGAGTGATGATGAGGATGAATATGGCAGGGAAGGTAAAGATAGTGATAGAGAAGACAATACCATTGTGTGTTTGCCATGTTTCAGATGTGCACAGCAGATGTCACATCATTGGTCTAATCTTCAAGAACACCTGTTGAAAAGGATGGTAAGCCCATTTTACATATGGTGAAGTTCAGGTTTAGAAATGCCAGATGGATGATGGAGATAGAGCTTTTCTTCATTCCCACATGTTTGAATGATTCCACACTCTAACCCAAGAGAAAGGAAATGTGAGTTACATGTAATTTTAGGCACTTTGATTACCCACAGCAAAGGAAAAAGAGGCAGGTGAAATTAATGTTAATAATGCATGTATTTTTAACACCCCCCCCCCAAAAAAAAAAAACACTAAAAACTCATTGCTACTGACTGTACTCGACTCATAGTGACCCTACTGGACATACTGACCCTGGAGAACTGTCCCTGATGGTTTCTAAGAATAATTCTAAGGAGCTAGTCAGGCTTAACTTTCTCCTGTTTCTTAGACCTATCATGTTGCAAAATACTAACATGTAATCACATAGTCAAATAAACAATTAGTAATGAAAACTTTACAATCTTTGTTCTTTAGGTCTTCATGCAATAAGAGTATGTGACACGGCTAGTAAAATTTGGTTCACAAAGTACCTTTTCATTGGGAATACTTGCCCTGTAGTGAGACTTCATCAAATATACAGTGTAAGAAATGGATTCATATTATGCAAATGGTTTCCAAACATTTAGAAGCTTTCCAATTACTGAATCAAGCATTGGTTTTTAAATGTACATTTAATGAAAAAGAAGTCAAGTGGAAAATTCCACTCCTCACTCTCCCTAGCCACTTACTTGTCTAGTGCTTGGTTGACTCGTGTGGTCAGAGGTCACTGATTTGTACAGAGCAGGTTGAAATGCTTCTCTGCTTTGCCACACAACACCCCTTTCCATGGTTCTTTTTTATTTTTAGCTTTCTATTCAGAACAAGGTAGAGGTTTACGGAGCAGATCCTCAGCCGTATAGTCAAGAAGTCACACACATGTGTTTCAACTCATCCCTGGTTATCCCATCAGTGGACTTGGACATATTCTGCTTTCTCCCTGTGCTTTACTGGGCATTTGTTCTTCTCTCCGAGCCCTCTGAATGCTGTCCAGTGGTAAACAATGCCCCCGTGATCATAAAGGGTTGATTACCTCAGGGCTGATACCAGCTCTGGACATAAAGGGGTACTAAGGCTCAGAGTCTCTGGGATCCCTTCTGCCTTTCTTGGTTTGGTGTAGTGTGTGAATTGGAAGTACCTTCATTCCATAGTTCATACATGTCAAGCAATATCATTCTTTGTCTCCTGGGACATATGATATCACCTCCATCTACCCATTCTCCCCCCATTCCCACACACAGTGTATCCCCAGCTGCCTTTCTACCTGACCAGTGAGCCTAGTCTCTTTTATGACTTTGAATTGCTTTCCATATTTTGTAATCTAGAAGAGTTCTTGAGCACCTCAACCACCCCTGACACTCTGGTGGGTGGTGGCTATGAATGGGTGGGTGGGTCATGGAGCTCCTTCTGGCAAACTCTGGTCTGAGACCTGAGGGTGTTCTTGAGGTTTACCTTTTGGGACCATTTTTTCAGAAGACTTGTAAGAAGAGGCTGATAATTCCCCATGGTTGACCACCAATGCCCCTTGGTGCTCGGGAGCTTCCTGGACCCTGGGAGAGGAGTCAAAATGGCCATGCTGGTGACTGTGTCCCTTGTCTCATCCTCATTCTCATCTTCTCTGCCCACCCAGGGGATGGCCAACAGGTAAAGGGAATAGGAAGAGAGTAAATGGGGAGAGAAAGTGAGGAAGAGAGAACAGGAGGAAGCCATTACTGGGCAGAGATTCAAACTGGTTCTTCCCAGTTGATTCATGGGGAATGAAATGAAATTGGAACAGACACTTTATTATTATTTTCTAGGGTGGTGAAGCATGAAGATAACGGAAATGGTAAAGATATGAGGCAAAGTCCTAGAGTGGGGACCTTGGTGGAAGAGGTGTAGGGAGCCCTTTTCAGGAATTTCATGTGAGGGATTGGATTACTGTCAGAACTGGGAGAGTCAGCACACATTGAAAATAGTATGATGGACCACTTCTTTGATCAGGGCACCATTGTTTCTCATTCTGTTATTTAAGGTAAGTGAGTGCTGGGCAGTGTGCCCACTGCCCTTGTTTTCCATGAGGGAGAAGAGCTTTGAGGAGGTTGTCGATCTGTAATTTTCCTCTTCTTGTTATTCTTCTGGTTTGTCCACATTTTAAAAATTCAGGTCCATTCTAGTCTTTCCTAGTTGGCTGTGAATGAACTTGCAAGATTTGGTTTGTAGCCCTGGTCTTAGAAATAATTGCTTTGCATTTGATGAGAAGGGTAGAGTATTTAAGCACTGGGAGTGTTTAAGCTCAGGGAGAGGGACATGTCTATTCAGAGCACACAGGAGCAAATGAAGGGGTGGGAAGAAAGAGTGGAGTACATGCTGGCCCATCAAGCCTTGAGGCCAATACCTCTGCTCAGAGCAGCCAAAGCAGCACAGAGAAGACCATATGGCTGGCCCCACTATGAGGCATGACATCCCTCACTAACCTATAGCCCTACAGGGGACAACAATTGAGACACAGTGTAGGAATTGTGTCTGATATGACCCCACTACACCAAGGCAAAACACTAAGGGTATGCAGCAGAACAGCAAGGTAAGTAGAGCAAGGAAGTCCCGAGGGAATGCCAAAAATAGACTTTTGGGCATAGTACTCCATTAGACTTGACTGGAAACAGACCTTGAACTATTTACAGGGTTTCCTTTTTATGTTGTTATTGTTATTGGTTTTTTTTTTGTTGCTGTTGCTCTGCTTTGCTCTAGTTTTTTGTGCATATTATTATCTCTGTAGGTCTATCTGGGTAAGATATGCATGATGAACTCTCTAGAGGAGAAAACGGTTCTAGAGAGACATGGGAGAGGGGAAGAAGGGGGAAAGGAAGTGGTGTTAAACCAGGGACAAGGGAACAACAAGTGATCCAAAATCAGTGGTGAAGAGGGTGTAGGAGGTCTGTTACGGCTTGATCAAGGGCAGTGCAACCAAGAGGAACTGCTGAAACCCAAATGAAGGCTGAGCATGATAGTGGGGCAAGAAGAAAGTAAAAGGAAATAGAGGAAAATGCTAGAAAGCAAAGGACATTTATAGAATTCTAAATTGTTTGGGTTGAGGTTGAACCAGACCACCCCCTGGACCAGGCCGCACCCCCTCCACTACCACCCCTAACTTATCTCCCTGAAGGGCACAGCCCCTTCACAGAGCTTATCTCTCAGGGCCTGGTCTGTATAGCCTTTTCCCTTAGTGTTCCAGGGGGTGGATCTGCAAAAGATAAGATGTGCACAAAGACCACGTCCTGACTCAGACCCTGCAACTGCAACATCAGAAAACCTCATTCCCCTTATCTGTATCTGTATCCTTGGCTCAAGCCCTATATATACCCCACTGAACTGTGACTTCGTGAGTCGGAAGGAGACTTTATAGACTGATATTGGGCATATGGGTTAATATCGGACTTATGACTTTGGGTTGAACTGGGTTGGATTGCTTTCTCAATGCCCTATTACTTTTTTATATAAACCTTTTTCTTATACCCATATGTGTGTCTATCAATTTGTTCCTCTAGTCTACCCGGACTAACACCATATCCATCTAGTCCTACCAAGGTCCCTGGCTTCAAGCTCAGTGCCCTGTCTTCAGTCTGTCCCTTCATAGACTCTTCACTCCTATGCTGTGTGATAAGGGACGGTTCTCCCATCATTCTGAATTCTTGACACCACAATGTCAAAGAGAGATAGTACCGGGCACAGTGAAAACATCTTCTGTGGATTAAATGGGATAATGGAAACAGAAACTCGATTGTTCCCCATAGGGTCCTGTAGTGTCCTATCAGACTAGGGGGAGCCATACAGAGATTGTTGGAAGGAGGGAGAAAGCGAGGGAGAGCAAAAGCAGTGGCAGTTGGGGGGTGGGGGGCAGAGTGATAAGAGGGAAGGCAGGGAGGAAGGCGTCTGCAAACAGGACTCACCATTGCTTAACTATGTGCCAAGTGGTCTCACCTGGGAGAATTTTCTGATTTCCACCTGCGGGGAGCTACCGCATCATTGCTCTTCCTGAAGCTCCGAGCTCTGTGTGGCACCAGCACAAATGTAGGGAGAACCACAGGTTAGAAGATATGCTTCACACATGTGCACCCTGGAGTACAGAACTTTTCATATGCACATGCACACGCTTCAACATACAGCTCACACAGGCCCATGCATGCACATGTGACCCAGGGAAAAGGGGGACATAGCAGGAGGCTTTAAGACGGCAGCAAAAGGAACCCTCTGATCCACCAGTGCAGGTGTGATTCTGTGGACTAGATGCAATTTTATATTTCAGCAATGCTAGGTGGTAGATGCTGGTGATTTTGCAATCATTTATTAAAGTCATATTTCACAGTCCTGGAATTGACTTTTCACTCTTTAATAGACCCAGAAATGTCATCTTATTAGTGGGCATTGGTGCCAGGCCTTTGGCAGGACCCGGTGGAGAACTCCCGTTTACTATCCATTCTCCACACTCACCTGTCTCAGGAAAGCGGGAGCGTATTTAATGCCTGAGAAACTGGGCTTTAAATGGCTGCCCTGTGAATTCTCTTTCACAGTTTTAATGTTTCTGAACTTTTCTGTCCTGAGATTTTAAGTGTGTGTGTGTGTGTGTGTGTGTGTATAAATTCTGTAGCTACCTGCTATTCTCCATCACCTGCTTGGGTGAAATGACCTTTTATTCAATATCTTTAATTGCTATGTAGACCCCAGAAATTAAAGACTCAACTTGACTTTGACTGCAAACATGGTGTGTAGCTCACTGTCATCCAATGTGTATATTTGACACACACATGTACGAATGTGTGTGTGTGTTATTGTGGCCTGGCATCCACCACTCTTCCTGTGTGTGAACATTGGCATTCCCTCCAACATAAATTTTCATTACTCCCCATGTTAATGTTCTACTCTGCCACATCCAACTGCTTGTCATTATCCTGGAATCATTACATCCCTCTGGGCCTTCCCATAAGGTCCTTCTTCCAGGTGAGGTACTCCACCAGCTCCCACCCTGCCACCCTTTGGACCAATTTTTAGCAAGTCATGCTCTTGGAAGAAACTCCTTGAAGTATGAGGTCACAGTGTGCTGTGGTTATGTATGGTTGTTCTAGTGCAGAATTCTGTTCCTTCCCAGCCCTGGCCACCTCCCACTTATTGTACAACAAGTGTAAGGGAGGGGGGAGAGAGGAGGGCTCGGGCACCCATTGGAACAAGCCATGTTGGAAAAGTGAGCCAAGGATTCTGCTGCTAGTTTTCCTTATCTGTAAAGTGGAGGAGATATGATGGCAAGTAAAAAAGTACAGCTCTAGGATTGTGTTTTTATTGAGGTTCTCACTATGAGTTGGAACAACAGAGTATGTACAACAGAACAGAAACCTGCCCAATTCTGCATCATTCTCACAATTGTTGTGTTTAAACCCATTGTTGCAAGCCCTGTTTCAGTCCATCTCATTGAATGCTTTCCTCCCATTCATTGACCCTCTGTTTCCTTAACCGTGTCCTCTTCGCCCTTCCCCATAACCTGTCTCATGTACTTCAGACAAAGTTTCACAACCCACACTTCTAGGAAACATTCTGACTGTACTCCTTGGAAGACAAATGTACTTGTTCTCCTGGCAATCCACAACACTTTCCGTTTTCTTGGCCAGCACTACAATTCAAATACCAGTTCTTTTCTGGCCTTCCTTATGTATTCTCTAATGTTCACAGGCCTACGAGGCGACTGAAGACACGATGCCTGGAGGACAGGCCCACCTTAGTCCTCCAAGGGACATCACTGTTCTCTTACACTTGACCACGTCTTATGCAGTACATCTGTATCCACTGATTTCTTGATTGCTGATGCCTCAGAATTGATTGTGGGCCCCAATAAACGGAAATCCTTGACAACATCAACCTTTCCTCCGTTTACTACGATGCTATCTACTGGTCCAGTTGTGAGAATTTGGATTTTCTTTACTTTGAATTGTCATCCATCTTAAAGGCGGCGATCCTGGATCTTCATCAGCATGTGTGTCAAGTCCTCCTGGCCTCAGCAAGCAAGGTTGTGTCACCTGCATAGACTAGGTTTTTAAAGAACCTTCCTCCAAGTCTGGCACTGTGTTCTTCAGGTAGCACAACTTATCAGCTTATTTCCTCAGCATACAGATCGAATACATATGACGAGCATTTACAACCCTGATGCATACTTTTTCTCATTTTAAACTGCAGAATATTTTCTTGTTCTGCTAGGACAAATGCCTCTCAGTTCTTGTGTAGGTTTCCCATGAGACAAGGAAGTGTTCTAGATTGCCAGTCATTCTCAATGTCACTTGTAGATTGTTGTGATCCTCCCAGTTGAATACTGTGCTAGTTACATCATCGCATGTCAGCTTGAAGCTTGTCAGCTTTTAATCATGAAGGGGTGGAGTTTAGCCCATCAATGAGGTCATAACCTGATGATGCCTCCTTGCGGGTGTGGCATTCAAATGAGTATTCTGGGAATTTAATCTCTTTCTCCCTGGAGGTGGGCCACGTATTGTCTCTCTGCCTCCATCTTCCTGTTGACAAGCTGTGTAAGACCTCCCACCCCCCCTCAGCTTCATCTTCCTGCTGAAGAGCCACGCTTGAAGAGCTGGAGGAACCATGTGGAGAAGCAGGTAGAGATGCTTTCTCTGCCCTTGGACCCATAAGACTTGCACCCACCAGTCTGTGATCTTCTTGCATTTTGCATCATGGCATGTGACTGCATGAGTCTGAAGAAGAAATTACGGAGCAGGATAGGACTTATGGGCTAATATCAGATTTGTGGATTTGAGCTACACTGGACTGGAATGTTTTCTTAATATACAATTACTCTTCGATATACATCTCTTTCTTACAAATATACGAGTGTCTCTGGATTTCTCTAGTCAACCCAAATTTGTCTAGTACAAATACCTGTATGAAGTATTTAAAACACAAGTAAACATCTTTCTGATAGTCCCTGCTTTCACACAAGTTCCATCTGACATCAGCAGTATTGTCCACTGTGCCTTGTCTTCTGAATTCAGTTTAAATTTCTGGCAGCTGCCTGTCGATGTATTGCTGAAGGTGTTTTAGAATGATCTTCAGCAGAATATTTATTACATGTGACATTAATTATATGGTCAAATAATATCCAACGCAGAAATGTTGCAGCATCAGTGGGCATTGGAACTAGGATTTTAGGAAGGCCCAGGTTGAGAGGACCCCCTTTGCCATCCATTCCCAATACTTGCCTGCTCTCGGGAAAATAGGGGCATATTAAATGCCCAATGAGCTGGGTTTCAGATTGCTGTTTCTTCTCAGGTGATATTAATTCTATGTTTCAGTTGTAGTGCATGTGTATTTTTAAGTCCCTTTTATTTGTAATGGGTACAAATATAGATCTCTTTCTGTCAGTTCACCAAATTCCTTGGCATAGACAAGTGAAAACTAACAGTGCTTCATCAGTTTGTTGAAACATTTCAATTGATTCTGTCAATCCTTGGTTCTTTGTTTGTTGCTAATGTTTTCAGTGCAATGTAGACATCTCCCTTCAGAACCTTCAACTCTTGGTCATGTGCTACCTCTAACAGTTGAATGTCAGCTAGTTCTTTTCAGTACACTGATTCCGTGTATTTTTCATCTTCTTTTGATGCTTCCTCCATCATTCACTATGTGGCCCACAGAGTCCTTCAATCTTACAATTGGAGGCTTGGATATTTTCTGCTTCTTATCTGTTGAGCATGGTCTTTCTTTTTGGTTTTCTCACTCTAAGTCTTTGTGCTTTCATTATGATACTTTGTCTTCTCAAGCTGCATTTTGAAGTTTTTCTGTTGAGCTCGTTTTCTTTGTCACTTCTTCCCTTTGCTGTCACAAGAGGAAGTTTCACGGTTTCTTCTGATGCCCACTTTAGTCATTTCTTTTTCTTGAGCTTTTGCCTTCTTCGTGAATGATATTCTTGATGTGATCCACAGCTTTTTGGGTCTTCCCATATTCAGACCTCTCCTGGGTATTTTAGGAAGAAGTATTTCTCTTATATTGTCCTTTAAGGGATCCAAAGCACCCCTCTCCCAGCTTGTTGTCATTTGGGGTCATTGTCTTGGTTCTGACTCTCTTAGTGATACTGTACAACATAGAAGGATATAAGATTAAAAAATGCCTTCTCCTTAAAGGAATTCTTTTGAAACAATCTTTGTTTTTTTTCTTTTTTTGGTCTTGTGTCTTTTGAGAAGATGTTTGCAACCCCTTGAAACTTTGCTGCACAAATTCTTTGCTTGGGAGCTAGAGGAGTTGAGATAAGACACCCTATGGCCTCAACCTCAGACTAATGTCTCCTGACCAGAAAGAGATAAGACAAAACCAAATATTATATGACATGTGCAAAGATCTAGAATTAGAAAATCAAAAGGGAAGAACACACTAATCGTATCATAAACAGGAAGAATTCAATGACAAATTCAAGCTTCAAGTTACAATCTTGAAAGAGTCTATGGGCAAAATATTGAATAATGCAAGAAGCATCAAAAGAAAATGGAAGACTACAGAGTCACTGTTTCAAAAAAGAGCTAGTCAGTAATCAAAAGAACCAGTGGTGCTGAAAGAAGGAGTTCAAGCTGCCCAGAAAGCACTGGCCAAAAGAAGGCTCCAGGAACTGATGGAATATCAATTAAATATTTTAAAAATTTGATGAAGTACTGGAAACACTTAATCATCTATTCCAGAAAATGTAGGAGACAACTACCTGGCCAACAACTAACTGACTGGAAGAGATTCATATTTGTACAGGTTGCAAAGAAAGGTCACCCAACAGAATGCTTAAACTGTAGAAAAATACCACTGATAGCATGTAAAAGTAAAATTTTACTGCAGATCATCCAGTTGCAGATATACATTGTCCAGGAATTTTCCAGATTTTTATGCTAGATTCAGAAGAGAACTTGAAATAAGGGATACCATTGCTGATTAGCTAGATGGATCTTCATTCACAGCAGAGAGTACCAGAAAGATGTTTACTTGTGTTTTATTGACTGTGCAAAGGCATTTAACTTCATGGATCACACCAAACTATGAATAGCCTTGAGAGAAATGAGAATTTCAGAACATTTGTACTCATGCAGAATGTGTACATGGATCAAAAGGCAGTTGTGCAATTGGGACAAGGGAAGGCTGCATGGTTTGAAATGTGCATCATGGTTGTAGCCACTCACTGTATTTATTCAAGCTGTATGCTGAGAAAACACACAGGACCAGATAGCACAGAACCAGACAGTCTTTTGTCTTCTTATTCACAGTCTCCCTGGGTGAGAATTGACTTGAGGACAGCTGACTCATATATACCCCGTATAACCCAAACTGAATATCAGCCAAGGCAGCTAGTTTTACCTCAAAAACTGGAGAGGAGCCAGTCAGGGTGTACTGTTGCAATGATGAAACATGCAACTTTCCTCTCATTCTTCAATGCTTCCTCTCCCCACTATCATGATCCCAATTCTACCTTACAAACCCAAATCCAGCTGGACCAGAGGATACAGATAGGAGCCAGAAACATGGGGAATCCAGGACAGATGATCCCTTCAGGACCAGTGGTGAGAGTGGCGATACCAGGAGGATGGAGGGAGGGTGGGGAAGAAAGGAGGAACCAATTACAAGGATCTACATATGACCTTTTCCCTGGGGAACGGACAACAGGGAAGTGGGTGAAAGGAGACATTGGACAGTGTGAGATATGACAAAATAATAACTTAAAGTTTTTCAAGTGCTCATGAGGGGAGACGAGAATGGGGAGGAAGGGGAAAATGAGGAGTTGATACCAAGGGTTTCAGTAGAAAGCAAATGCTTTGAGAATGATAATGGCAACAATTGTATAAATGTGCTTGACGTACAATGGCTGGCTGGCTAGATTGTGAAAAGAGTTGTATGAGCTCCCAATAAAATGTTTTTTTTTTTTTAAAAACTGTGCTGTAAAACTCGGCTTATACATGAGTCGATATAGTAATCAGAGAAGCTGGATTATATGAGGAAGAATGAGGCTTCAAGATTTGAGGAATACTTATGAACAACCTGATGACACTCCTTGCTTGCTGAGAGTGAGGTGGACTTGGAACACTTACTGATGAAGGCTGCAGCCTTCGGTACAGATGACAGCTCAATGTAAGGAAGACAAAGTCCTCACATCTGGACCAACAGTAACACAATGGCAAGTGGAGAAAAGACTGATGTTTACAAGGACTTTTCCTTGCTTAGAGCCACAATCAGTGCTCCTAAAAGCAGGACTCGAGATCAAAGAGTGACATTTGGTAAACCTGCTGCATGAAACCTCTTTAAAGACCTCTTTAAAGGACTGAAAAGCAAGAATGGTCCTTTGAAGACTCAGACACCTCTAACTCAAGCTGTGGAATTTTCAATTGGCTCATATACTCGTGAACGTTGGACATTGAATGAAGAAGACCAAAGAAGATCGAAGACATTTGAATTGTGGTGTTGGGGGTGGGGGGTGATTATTGAAAGTACCAGGGACCGATAGAAGGACAAATTAGTCTGCCTTGGAAGACAGAGTCAGGATATCCCTTCCAGATTAGGATGATGAGACTTTGTTTTACATACTTTGAACACACTGTTGGGAGAGACCTGGAGAAGAACAATCATATTTAGTAGAGTAGAGGGGCAATGAAAATAAGGGAAGCCCTTGAGGTGAGGAACTGACACCAGGGCTGCCAAGCATAGGCTCTAACATCTGAATTGTGAGGCTAGCGCAGGACCAGGCAGTGCTTTGTTATGTTGTGCATAAGGTCTTCATGGGTCAGAACAACTCAATGGTGGCAGCAAACAACCCACTCTGACACCACTCTAGCTAGACACACAGCCAGCTCTTTTGAGGAGTTGATCATGTGTCTTAGGAAACCATCTGCTGTCTCTGTCCAACACCTCATACAACGGGAGAGGATTGTACTTGTCATTCACCTCCCACTACCCCCAACAGACCTGTAATAAGGCTCTGGGGGCTATAATATATGCAGTTAAGGGTAGGGCCACAATGGTAGCCTTAGGGTGGGATGTTGGAGAAGTTGGAGTTACAGGCTAAGCTGTCATCTTCCGTCCTTGCATCCCAGGGACTCTGCCTTCATTCATTGAATTAGAGCATCACTGATTGCATAGGTTGCCTATTAAATCCCCTGTCCTAGTGCACGTTCTCTGCCCTCTATGAACGGGCAGCCCAAGACTAAACTAAAACTCCATGCTCTGCTTCTCCAGCTCTGCTTCCATTTCCTGACTCTTCTATAAGGGCCCTGGTTTGATTTTTCCCTGTAACAGAGCTTGGCTTGGACATCCCCATTCCCGCCCACCTGGGCGGGTCTTTCTGTCTCAAAATGTCCTGAAAGTTTCCTGTGCCCTCTGTTTCTGAGAACTGGAGCTAGGATGAAGCATGAGATCTTCCTGTGACCAACACTCTCCTATTAGAAATCCAGTCATGGGGGTTACCTCCTCCTGATACTTTTATGACAGACCGTATGAAACTGGGGATTCACATTCACTCCATTTTATTGACTAATGATAGCCATTTAATCTTACCTTTTGAATTATGCTGTTGGCAAAGAATATTGGATATATAATGGAGTGCCAGAAGAATGGGTGAATCTTTCTTGAAAGAAGTGTAGCCAGAATGGGTTTTGATGTACAAAATGGGGAGATTTTATCTCATGTACTTTGGACATGATATCAGAAGAAAGACCTGCTTGGTCAAGTGGAAAAGAGAACCCGAGATGGATTGACACAGAGGCTACACCAATGGGCTCAAACATAGGAAAGACGACACAGATGACACTGGCCTGGGCAGGGTTTTGTTGGTTCTGTGGTCCCTCAGGTTGCTGTGAGTCAGAAGTGATTTGATGGCCCCTAGAAGCTATCGCAAACTGTTCTATGTAGGTACTTCATAATTATTGACTCTGAATGAAACAAAATGAAGAAGGAGAAGGAGGAGGAGGAGGAGAAGGAGAAGGAGAAGGAGGAGGAGAAGAAAAAGAAGAAGAAGAAGAAGAAGAAGAAGAAGAAGAAGCAAGGAACACTATTTTCTTTCTTTCTAACAAAGCATCACTTTCCCTGACTTGAGAAATGAGTCTCCCATAGCCCAATTCTTACCTAATAAAAGAATTCCCAATAGGTATTTTGATAAATTCCTCTATCTCATTAGAGGATTCTTACTTATGCAAAAGAATGAAGAGAGAACAGTGAACAAGTGAACCCCTTTGCTCTTCCATTCCAAACATTGTATTCATTCATGGACTAATCATGATATTGGATATATCCCAGGAGATGTTTGACCCAAAGTCAATGTAGTGGAAGCATGTAACTGAGTAAAGCTTTAAGGGGAAGAGTCAGAATTCTACTTCACCATGTATTTCGGCTCAGTGAGAATTTGGGTGGCTGCTCTTCAATCTTGCAAGTAAGCAGGAGACCAGAGTCCAGGTCCACAGTTTATCTCTTGTTTACTTTCTGAGCTGGTATTCAGTAGTAGACAAAGACCACATAGTAAGTGGATAACGTTGCTAACTTTCATGGTTGTGAAACCATGGTACCATTATTATTGGTACCATTACCAGTCTTCAGTGATAAGGGACTGATTTTAGTCACTATCAGTCCCTTCAACTGGAATCTTTAACCTCAGCTAGTTATGCTGTCCTCTAAAATTCTATCCCATTCTCCCTTGTATCTATATCTTTCCCTGAATAATTCTTCTTTTTCTGAAAACATGCTGTAGTCTCTACCATCCCCAAAGATCATTTATTGGACTTTTACAACGTAGCTTATCCTCTGAACTCTCTATTCTGTCTTGTAAGGTCATCTTATCTAGTTCCATGGCCTTAAATGATATCATGGATGTGCTAAAATGTACATTTTATATTTGTTACTCTGGTTCTGAATGTCCCACAAATGCCTAAAACTTTATACCAGCTTCTGACTCACATAGCCATTCAGATGTTTAATAACTGTCCCCAAAGACCAATGTGGTCTATCCCTACTGCTCATGCATACATGTAGCATATCTCCTCTTCTCTGTCTCAGTGAATGACACCAGAGTCCATGTAATAGACCAAACTCCAAATTTCAAAACTCTCTTGGCTTCTTCTATGGAATTCACTTCTTATATCTTAATTTCTCACTTGTTTTCATCATTACCGTGAAAATAGCTCTTAAGTCATTATCTTATTCTTCATAGCTACCATTGCTATCCAAGCCATCCTTATTTGTTGAGTAGATGACTACAATAATTTATAGCTATATCTGTTTTCTAGGTTATTGCCACCTCACAGTTAAGTGCCACACAGCAGCAAAAATGAGCTTTCAATGTAAAATGTATGTCACTCAGTATGACACAAAAGTCCTCACAACCAGACCAATAGATATCATGATAAATGGAGAAGAGAGTGATGTGGTCCAGGATTTTCCTCTTGCTTGGATCCACAATCAGTGCTCATGGAGACAGTAGTCAGGAGAACAAAGGAGGCATTGCACTGAGTGACTCTGCTGCACAAGATCTCTTAAGGGTGCTGCAAAGCAAGGGTGTTACTTTGAGGACTAAGGAGCGCCTGATCCAAGCCATGGTATTTGAATCCACCTCATATGCATGTGAAAGTTGGGCATTGGGTATGGGAAAATGAAGAATGGATACATGCTGTGGTGCTGGCAAAGAATACCAAAAGTACCATGGACTACCCAAAACAAAACAAAACAAAGCAAATAAACAAAAACAAAGCAATTGGAAGAAATTCAGCCAGAGTGCTCCTTAGAAACAAGGATGGTGAGACTTCAGTGTCTGCAACAGTGGGCTCAAACATAGCAACAATATTGAGGCCAGTGCAGGAGTGGGCAGGGCTTAATTCTGCTGTATACAGTCCCAATGATCACAACAACAGCAACAACGATGTCTTGTTTGTTTGCTCTTGGTTACTCACTAAAGGTTGGCAGTTCAAACCTACCCCCTGTAGAAGAAATGCCTGACCACTTGCTTTCATAAAAGTGATCAATTCTACTTTGTAACACAAGGGTTAACTAGAAGTTGAAAGTGGCTTGATGGTAATGTGGTATTTTTTGTGGGTTTCTTCTTCTTCTTCTTTTGGTCCCTTATAAGATCTCATATCATCTGGCCTCCAGTACTCAGTCTGGCAAGTCTGGGTTCTTTCTGCCCAACGTCACTCAGTCCAAGCCTGTATACCTTGTTCGTGTGCTTCCAAATCACTCTCAAGGTCTGTCCTTCCTCACTACCATTTTCACTGTCCACTTCTGGATTCATCTTACTTATCACTTACTTGTTTATTATAGAGGAATCCCTGTATTGTGGAGTTGCGAGAAGAAAGGAAAAGGCCTGAAAGTGGATGCTTTGTTTTTATCAGTTAGTTAGGAGTGTAGGGAATGAATGATTCATGAACAATCAATTGCAACAGTGATCTGATAAGTGCTATAACAGAGTTGATTACACCTTGGCACATGACTTGATGAAAATAAAATGTGCAGACAGATATGAAACTTTGATACATTTAGCTTTTAGTTTGATTCTAAAATAGTTCCTTTTTATTGAAGAAAATTGGGAAGACCCAGAAAAGATAACAAGAAAATATTAATCTGTAACCACTCTAGTGTCACTTTTGAAAAAATTGTACTCCCAGATTATTATTTATGATTCCTCCTTCATCTTTTGTTATAGATGTGCTGAAATGACTTGTCAATTTTTTATTTTGGAGGGTTTTTATTTATTTCTTTTGTCGGTTATCAGGAGTTCTTTATACCAAAAAGAATATAAATCTTTTATTTGGTACATAGAAGAGTCAGTCAAAACACATTGCTATAAAACCATAGAAACTATTTTATTAATAAAAATTAAAAAAAAATTTTTGCTTAAGCAAAAATGTCAAAATGTGAAGCTGTTATTTTCTGACATATGCTTCATCTAGGTCATCTGGGTCCACACACTTCTGTCAGTGCTGTGTCCATCTCTCTAACCCTGTCTGGTACTGGTTGGGCTGCTAACCTTAAGGTGAGCAGAATATTTCAAGCCCTACAAAGACTTCATCTTTCTGTAAAGTTGCTGTGAATTGGAACAGACTTGATGACATTGAGCTTGTTTGGGTTTTTTGTTTGTTTTTTCTTTGAAGCCTTCCTGGTTACCTTGTCCTCCTCCTTCCTGGAGTAGGCGCCCTCGTGTCATAGGGGAATTTAGGCCACTAATCACAAGATCAGCAGTTTGAGCCTACTAACTGCTGTGAAGGAAAAAGATGAAGCTTTTTGCTCCATAAAGATTTACAATCTTGGAAAACCCCCAGGAGTTCTCCTCTGCCCTGTAGGTGCATGATGAGTCAGAATTGAGCGGACAGCAGTGAGTTTGGTTTCATTTATTTCTCTCTGGAAGAATTCCGTACTCTGATATGCACCACATCAAAATGGCAACTTGGGCAGTATCTTGGGATTCACTGTATTTTTGTTTTTGTTTTCCTCGGGACTGTAGACTGAGGGGGGTAAGGTTTTCGAACAAAATTTTTCTTGGACAGCCCTTGCTACTCTCAAAAAAGGAGAAGGTCCATTGTCATGTCGGGGGAGGGAGGGGGGATTCTCAGCACCACTTTTCTGGCCCTTTTTTCATCAATTGCTTTCTTTAAATTCCCTAATAAGCCTTGGTGATCGTTCCATGTCTTTCATGAAAATCTCTCAAGATGACCACTTCGGAATCTCAAAAATGTAAAGCCAACAACTAACAACAACACCAGCAACCGCAACAATCCAGCCCCCATCACTTTCTGAGTTGATGTCTGCTTTGGCTCTAGCTGGCCCAGCGGTTCCCTCAGCAGCCATTCATCGCGTTGGTTGTACCGTTTATTTAAAGCCAAAGTGAAGGGGTCCTTCAAGGCATATGGTTTACACCTTGAGCTGCTCACCGTGAAGCCAGGGAGTCAATCCTTCATCCTCTCTGGGGGGAAAAGTTGTGGCTTTCTCTTCCTGTAAAGACTTACCGTCATGAAAATCCACGAAGGCCCTTCGATGCCATCCTGTAAAGTCACTGTGATTCCAAATCAACTCAGTGACAATCAATTTAATTCTTTTAATGAGACCAAAGTAAAAAAAAAAGTGTTTTACAGAGAGAATTTGAGTCCGGCCACCCACTGATAATAGAGGCATGTTTCAGCACAGCATCTCTGGAATGAGTTCATCCATGTATGGGCTGTAACTCAGGTAGCAGTACTTCTTTTTAAGCTTCTACATATTACAAATGTCATTCTCACATCCCTCCTGTTCTTCTTAATTTTTTCATTCTTTTGGTTGTTGCCATACAAAGCATACTCTGACCTCATTGTTCTTTAGGGAAGTATTGGATAACTTTATGTTTGTATTTTCAAAATTATTTTATTGGGGGTGTATACAACTCTGATCACAATCCATACATATATCCATTGTGTCAAGCACATTTGTACACTTGTTGCCATCATTACTCTCAAAACATTTCCTTTCTACTTGAGCCTTTGGTATCAGCTCCTCATTTTCCCCCTCCCTCCTGGCTCCTCCCTCCCTCCCTTCTTCCTGAATCCTCAATAATTTATAAATTATTATTATTTTGTCATGTTTTACACTGTCTGGCATCTTTCTTCACTAAAGTGACCATATTTTAAGTGGGACACCATTGACCGAGAAAGGGGGGGGGGTTTCTTCCCTGATTAAAAAATTTGGTCTATATGGAGCAACAAAAATAATTTTCATAGAATGTAAAAATAGTATTGTAATATATTTATTTTAATTTTAAAACACTGCGGGATGTTAATTGTTAAAAAGTGGGACGTCTGGTCACCTTACCCTTCACCCACTTTTCTGTTATCTGCCCCCTTGCGGGGGAGGGAAGTAATTTGTAGATCATTGTGATCAGTTCCGCTTTCTCCCCCACCTCACCCTTACCCTCTTGGTATTGCTACTCTCATTATTGGTCTTGAGAGGTTTTATCTGTCCTGGATTACCTGTGTTTTGGATAACTTTAAAGAAGTTGGTTTGTAAACTTTTTTTTATTGATTTCTAGTGAATTTAGTTGGAAAATATACCGTTCCTCTTTGATCCATTTGTGGAAGTTATATGAAGCCCATTATATGATCTGTTTGTAAATAGCACATGAACTCTTGAATAGAAGTTCTATTCTCCCTGTACACATTAGCATATGTCTAGTAAATACATTATATTGATAGTATATGCATACTTAATATGTTTTCCCCATTTGATCGATCAGAATCTGAAACCGATTAAAATCTGCAAACAATGTTTCCTTCTGTCATTTTTTTCTTTTGAAGTCTTTTGACTCATGCATTTTTACAATGATCCCTGTGGCCTACTTAGTGGTTTCTCCTTGTTTATGAACATTCTACTTTGTTGTTTTAATGCTATTTTTATAACAACCTCTTCTTTGTTTATTTGCATTCGCTTATTATGTCTTTATTCAACTTGTTATTTTTAAGGTTACTGAGTCATTCTGTTTTAGGTGTTTATCTTATAGCATACAATTACGTTTTGTTTATTTAGACTTGAGGACTTCACTCTATTTTAACCCATTTACACTTAGTGTCACAACAGAAGTGTTTTGTTCTAACTCTTGTCATATTTATTCCAGTTCTAATGCATCCATACTATTCTTTAAAGTTTCCTAGATGTTTGTGTCCCATTTCTCTTGAAATTTTATTCATTTTGTTATTGTTGGCAATACATCCAGCAAATCATGCACAAATCCAATAGTCCTGTATGTCCGCTTCAGTGAAATGGATGACATTGTCCAAGTGGTGCAACCATTTTCGCCTTCCTTTCTGAACTGTTCTTTCTTATTACAGAAAATCATTTGCCCCAAGTGTTCTACCTGATCTTTAGACTCGCTGTTGTCAGTTTGATCTCTCATAGATAGTTCTTAGCAGAGCATGCTACTTAAGGCAGGTATTCTTTACTCAAGGGCTCAAGTAGAAGAAACTGTTTGGAAAAGGATGGCCACATGTGTGCAAATATGCTTGATACAATTGGTGTATGGATTTTTATAAGAATTGGACAAGCCCCAATAAAATGATTTTTTTTTAAAAGAAAGATTTTAGCGGACTCCAGGAGATAAATTTGGTTAAGATTTAAGGATTAATAGTATACATTAGAGATAAATTAGAAAAGAACCTTGGCTGAGCCCTGGTAGTGTCATGGTTGTGTGGGGGACTGTGGCCCACAGGGTTGATGTTTCAAATCCAGCAGCAGCTCTCCAGGAGCAAGGTTGAGCTTCCTACTCCCACCGGGGCAGTGATGCCACCAAAAAAAGAAAGAAAGAAAGAAAGAAAACCTACTGCCAAAGGGTAGTTACACAAAGCTCAAGGACACGGGTAAAGAGTGAGGTTGTAAATAATAGAGGATAAGGCAAGGGGAAGATCATCAGAAACCCCCCCCCCCAAAAAAAAAAAAGTCAAAAAACCCAAAGCCAAACTCACTGCTATTGAGTCAATTCTGCTTCCCATTGACCTGCCCCTGCCCAGGGGTAGAACTGCACCTGTGGGTTTCAGAGTACTGTAAATCTTGAGTAGGAAGTCTCAGCTTTCTCCCTCGGAAGGGCTGGTGATTTTAAGTTGCTGATCTTGAGGTGAGCACCCCAATAAATAATCACTAGGCCACCAGGAGTCCTATCACGAACCAAAGAAACTGGGTGGGGATCAAGAACAGAAGTGAGCTCTCTAAAGAGGAGGTGGAGAAGTTAGAGCTCAGCCCATCTCTTGCCTTTTCTCTTCAAAATATTCGAAGCAGAGTCTGCTGGGAGTGAAAGTAAACTGTTGAACGAGGACATTTGTATGAGATGCAGGCAGATCTATGATGAGTTTGACAAGACAGATTTTTCTTTTTTTGTTGTTGGTTTTATTGCTGTTTTGCTTTCTGCTATTGCTTTGCTTTGCTCTGTCTTGTTTTTTGTGCATGCTCTTTCTGCAGGTCTATCTAGATAAGACAGGGAGAATATACAATCTGGAGGAGAAACAACAGGACTGACAGTTCCAGGGGGACATGGGAGAGGAGAAGGTGGGGGAAAGGAAGTGGGTGTTAACAACCCCAGGGACAAAGGAACAACAAGTGATCTAAAATTGATGGCGAGGAGGGTGTAGGAGGTCTGGTAGGGCTTGGTCAAGGGCAATGTAACTAAGAGGAATTACTGAAACCCAAATGAAGGCTGAACATTGTAGTGGGACAAGAAGAAAGTAAAATGAAATGGAGGAAGGAACTAGAAGGCAAATGGCATTTATAGAGGTCTAAATATAGGCATGTACATATATAAATATATTTATATGTGGTGATGAGGAAATAGATTTATGTACATATATTTGTAGGTTTAGTATTAAGGTAACAGGTGGATGTTGGGCTTCTACTCTCTCAGTGCATGAGCATTTTGTTCTATTAAACTAGTATTCGATAATACTCATCTACCCAACATGATTGCTGAAGACAAAGCGGATACATAAACAAATGTGGTGAAGAAAGTGGAGGGTGCCCAGCTATCAAAAGAAATAGTATATGGGGTCTTAAGGGCTTTAACATAAACAAGCGGCCTTGTAGCTGAGAAGCAACAAAGCCCACATGGAAGAAACACACCAGCCTGTGTGATCATGAGATGTTGATAGTATCAGGTAACAGGTATCAAAAAACAGAAATCATATCATTGTGAAAAGAGTGTGTGGAGTAGAGACTCCAAGTTCCTCTGTGGGCAACTAGACACCCCCTTACAGAGGGGTCTTCGGGAGGAGAGCAGCCAGTTAGGTTGCATTATAGTACTGGTGCAACCTATGATTTTCCTCTAGTTCTTTAATGCCCTCCCCCACCCCACTATCATGATCCCAATTCTACATGAAAAATCTGGCTAGAATGTAGGATGTACACTGGTGCATATCAGAGCTGGAAACAGGGATTCAATGGCAGATAAACCCTGAGGACCAATAATGAAAGTAGAGATACCAGTAGAGGAAGGAATAGGCAGGGGGTAAAAGGGGTAACAGATCACAATGCTCTATTCATAATCCTATCTTGGGGATGCGCAACAGAAAAGTGAGTGAGGGGAGACATTACACAGTATAAGACATATCAAAATAATAGTAATAATTATAAATTATCTAGGGTTCATGAGGGAGAGAGGGGTAGGGAAGGGAGGGAAAAATGAGGAGCTGATACCAAGGACTCAAGTAGAAAGCAAATATTTTGAGAATGATGATGGCAACAAATGTTCAAATGTGCTTGGCACAATGGATGTATGTAAGGAGTGTGATAAAAGTTGTATGAGCCTCCAATAAAATTATTTTTTAAAAAAAGGAGTACAAAGGAACTGTGTTTGCATATGATAGGTCCTGTGGGTTAGCGAACATGATGGGGTTATCGAGAATTCAAAGAGGTCTAGGCAGGTAGGATGTGAAGTAGAGGGGCAGATTTAGAAGGAAGAGTTGGGACAGGACTGTCAGGCAAAAGACAGTGATAAATTACAACAGACAAGAAAAATTACAAAAGACCGAATTTTGACTTAGTGGAAAGGGAAGGGGCATGTTTTGGTATGTGACTGATGAAGAAGACCTTTGGCAAGTCAATGTTTGGGAAGTCAATGATCCTGTCCATGAGATCCACAGTATTTCTTAGGTAAAAGTAGAGGGGGTGTAAAATTAAAGTCATCAACTTAGTTGTAAAATATGAAACAACCAGTAAGGGTGGCAGTTGGAGTAGAGATTTCAAAGCACTTGTTAACCTCTGATTCCTGGATGCCAGCAAGTGGGCATAGTGTTTATTTTCAAGAGGTGTTATGAAGAAATTCCCATGTCATATGTTCATGGAGTATGTAGAATGAGATCAGGACGAACCTTCCCAAGTAAGCTTCTTCTTCAACCCTCCTAAGAAAATTGGGATGTTTGGAAAGAACTCTTTTTTGTGCTTCCCGTGAAACCACCATGAAAAGGGAAATGGGTGTTTGTTTTTTTTCCTGTGTCCAAGCATTATGTCTGAAATCCATTGTGTTCCCTGTGACTGGTTTTTCCTTTTTCTAGTCACTTGAGTCCGACCATTTTAGCTTGTTTTGAAAATCCAAGCCAATTCAAATGACCAGGGAAGTTCCCTGTTCTCATGTCAGCTGTCTGGTTGGTTCTAACTAAAGAGAAAGGGCTTGGGGGTTGGCTGCTCCCAGGATGATGAATGCCTACAACCGCTTCTACCAAATTGACTCCCGCCCTGTATGTTGCAGGTGATATTTGAATCCGTCTCTTTGAAGGGTCATCCTGGCTACATCGCTGTGGACGAGGTCCGGGTCCTCGCTCATCCATGCAGTAAGTCCATTACCTCCTCCCATCGCAGCCTCATCCTGTGCTAGCCCACGGAGCACAGAGGCTGCAATCCACCCTATTCATTCCCCTCACAAACATCTCTCGCTCTCACTCCCTTTTCATCCTTCAAAAATGCTTACATACTCAATGCAATCAGTCCTGAATAAATCTATAATTTTGCCAGCCTGTTCAACAGGCTGCACCTCCCGGAATTTGCCGAGAGTAGCAAAACATCTTTGCTCCCATCTCTCTCCATTATTAAGAGTCTAAAGTCCTGATTGTTTATTAGTGGGATTCAGACCACTGAAGTGGAAGAATTAGAGGGCTTTGGATAGAATCTTATGCAATTCAAAAAAGAACACCACCAAAACACGGACAAATTAGCACACTGTTCACTCACAGAGACAAGGAGCTCAACGCTATTAATTCCTAAAAGAGAGATTTAAATACACTCATCACCCGATGTAGGGCGTGGGGAGAGATTTCTCAGAGTGGTTAGCATTTATAGTGCAGTGTCAAGAGTCCTCACATAGGTTCCACTCCTCCATGCCCATCCATTTTCCCCTTGAAGTCCTTTCATGACTGTACTGAAGCCAAGGTGCTTGTGTGTGCTTCAGTAGGGAGCTGTGGATCTTGAGTTCATGAAATTCCAGAGGAGACATGACTTTGGTGTAGGTCATTGGGATGATGCCATCCCTAAGGATGCTGATAGCATGTGTGTGAGGATCATGGGCATAACGAGTTGGGCTAACTGCGATGCCAACTCAGGTGTGCTAGCATTCTCAAGATTGGCAATCCCACTGGTGTCCTGGAAGATACCTAGTCCCAGGTAATCCCAAGGTACCCATTTCATTGTTGTGTGTTGTTGAGCTGATTCCAGGGTTCCCCTGGTGGAGAGAGTAGAACCGCTCCCCAGGGTTTCCTCAGCTCTAATCAGGCAAAAACAGACTTCTAGATCTTTCCTCTTATAGAGAAGCTAGTGACTTTGAATGGTTAGCCTCTAGTATCTAACGTTCTCACCATCAGAACTCAATGACCTTTAGTAGCCATCACTATGTATGGGCTGTGTGTAGCATGCTACAGCCTCAAGAAACAGCACACCTATTCTGTCATCGTTGTTCTTCAGCTCTCTTATTCTCATTTTGGCCCAATCACAATGCTTTAAGGAAAAGGACTCTTTGCATGTCTGCTGCAATGGATCTGATAGGCCCACAAGTACCATTTCCTTGCCCAGAACTAGAATGCCATTGTCTGACTCATTGTCTTACAGCCTCTTCTCTGCTACAATTTTAGACCATTTACGGGCACTGCATTTTAGGTTTGTGCAAGAGATATGCTTACTCTCTAGAAAACAGCCAGTATCCCATAGACGAGTTCATCCTACTGGATTCCTTATTGTTGTGGCTATCACTATTTAACTTCTGAGGCTCCCAGGTGATCTCAGGTGTCTGTCTAGTCTGTTATGCCTGAGAAATGTCTCTGCTGTCCCAGACCTTATGTAAGGAAGGACTTAGAAGGACCCCCTGCAGGGATTCGGGGTTATATTGTCTTTGCTGGTGTGTCCCACCTCAGGATTTAGTTCTCAATTTTCCAATACTTAGGAATTATCATCTGTTACCCACTGGGGAATGATCATTGACCCATGACTGGTAATCTACTTCAAGAGATGTGTCCCCCCTCTCATGGTCTCTGGAAGCTCACAAACTCAACTATGTGATCCAGCAATGTAAGACAGACCCGAACCAAGTCTTTTTCTTTCCTCTGGCCCTGCACACTCCCATCCCATCACAATTTTGTTGGTGTCTCACTAAGATGCCTACCGCCATGTCTGTGTCTTATCCTATGCTTGATATTTGACCTTTGCTTTTCATGTATGTGACCCTCAGCTTTTCTCAGGAGATTCTAGAAGATTCCTAGGAGAATCTGGCTGGAAGAATCTCTCCTTGTATCACAAAAATCTGTGTTATAATGAGAATCTTTACCTCTACTCTGACATCCAAACTGTTTCTTGACTCAGTCCCCACCACCTCTTAAGACCAACTTGTTAAAAAGCTCTGTTTTAGCTCCAAGTCCATAGTTTGCAACCACAAGCAAATATTTCTGCTCTGATAAATCTGCACAGGAGAGGCCTCTGGAGAGTATGCTGATGCTTTCTCTCCCCTGTAGACGCTTGAGGACTCCAGTGCTGCTCCTCTCTTAGTAGCTGTTCCCGAATTTAAGATTCTCCTGGCAGCCTCCTGCTCCTCCCGCTGAGCTTTGTGGATTGCATGCTTATGGAACTGCTGAGAGACAGTTACAAAGCAAATGGCCCATGGGATATAGTTCAGGAAGATGTGACCCTGACTAGCTTCCTATGAAATGTCTTCAGACCGAGTTCAATCTTGTTGCTTAGGCGGCTGAGGCATAAACTTCCCGGAAAGCACAATGGGAAGCTCCTGTGATAGTGGCCAGCTTTGGGAGAAGTTCCATTTTCAGTATGGACCTGTACTGGCCATGTGAACATGCATGGTTCATGAGTCCTATGTGATTAGGCAACAAAGACGACTTTCCCAGAACTGATGTTCAATCCATACCTAGTTCAAGGTGCTATTTATCCTTTCCTTTAACCAATAGCAGGAGAGGCAGAGAAATGAAACGCATGAAATAAGTACTATAAAGTCAGGTAGTGATAGAAGGTATGAATATAATAAATGCAAAAAGAGAGAAAATGACAGGGATACAGGAGCCTTCTTCAAGCAGTGAGGCAATGTGTGGCCTGTCCTGGGACTTAGGTCAGAGGAAAGGGCTTGTCTTCAGCTGGCTTGTCTAGAGAAATAAAGCAGTGAGACTCATAAATGCATAAGGAAGCACTTTATATCAAGAAATCATTTTATATCAAGAAGGTAACCTTGCCCATCCAGCTCAAGTTCCTGGGTCTGATGTTAGCTGGAATTCTGTTTAGACTCACATAGTTTCTGGTCAATGACTCAGAAAAATGACCCAGGAAACAGAGACACCCCCCCCACCAAGCCTGTGGACTGAGGGTCTCATGTATACAAGGTTGGTGGGGATGTGGCAGGGTACCAACAACCCTTAGGTTCAGCAGTCCTCTTGGGGGCAGACACAGAATCCAAACAAACAGAAAGGCAAAAGGTGAGAGATAGGATTGGGGCTGGATTTTTCAATGTTTCTTTTATTAAAAGACCCCACCCATAAGGAGGCATCCTGAAGCTGTGAATGATTGGTAGGTCAGACTCCCCCTCGACACGTTCATCCAGGTACAAATTGATATCCAAACTCAGCACCACAGAGCTCACTATAGATAAACAGGGTGGGAGGCAGAGAAGGCAGCAGGTGTCTTGGCTCTGTAGTGGGAAGCAGTTCCGTGGTTCCTGTGTGTCCCGAGTACACAGAGCATGGGCAAAGAGTGGCCTGAGATGATCCCGGTCCTCACCGTGAGTGCCTTTGGTGACATAATAAGCAGCTTAGATCAGTGGGGGTTCACTTGGGGAAGGATATGATTTTACTTAAGGAACCCCCAAGGGACTGTTATGTCTTGTCTGATAACCAAAAGGCTGATGATTTGAACCCACCCAATGGCTCCACCAATGAAGATCAGCTAAAACACTGTGTAAATGTCATAGCCTAGAAAACCCTATGGGACACACCCACTCTGTGTGTATATGAGGTCTCTGTGAGTTAAAAATCGAGGGCACCCAAATAACTACAATAATCTTAATGGTTAGAGCGTCACCTTGGCTGCTTGTAGAGATAAATTAAATGTGAATGGTGATGAAGTCAGGGATTCTAGGAGGAAGGCCATAGTGGAGCCCAGGAATGAGGTGGCGGAGCCTGGACAGGGTGGTGAAGCAGGTCATCCATCCCAGGCAACTTTCTGCATTAAGGAGAGGAGGACAGATCTAGCCTTGGTCCTCCTCAGGGGTCCATTTAAGTGAAAGAGACAGAAAACCAAACAAAGGACTCTATGCTAAAAGGGGGTTTCAGAAAGTTCATGGAACATGGAATGCAAAGGTAATGGTTTTTTTCCCCCCATGAACTTGTTAAATCCCTCTCCTAGGGTGAATTGTGTTGTGAAGAAATAGAGTCTAGAGCTGGAGATTAATGAGGGAGTCATGATGGATGTTGAAGAGGGAGCCCATGGGACTTTCTGGATGGGTTCCATTGGGAGGCAGAGGCATCAAAGATGGTGCCCTCGCAGAGGTCCAGCTTCAGCAGCTCAGTGGTGAGGGCTGGGGAAGGTCTCCTAAGATTCAAAATCTAAGGCGTTTCCCAGAGCACTCGGACCTGGCCACAGGGGCTCCTGTCCCATGCAGCATGCAGCATGATAATGGACTGGAGGCTTTCTTTGGGTTGAAAGCACTCTCCTCTACCCCTTCCTAGCTTTAGTGTGGATGCATTTATGACCTCACTCACAAGTCATTAAAAGCGAACTCTCTTGAGAAATAGATATTCCCTTTCTGTCTTCAAGCTTTCTTAAAATTTTCCACTTCTGTCCTCCAAGGCAGTTTTTCCATTAACACCTGGTCAGAGTTTATCAATAAGTGATGCCACTAAATATTCCAAAAGTTCTGGGAGAGCAAAGGGGGTGCATGCCTGATTTGAAATGGTTCCTTCCATTGATTTGAGCAGACTGTAAGAAAGCAAATGCTGGCCTCGCAGCTTCAAACCCTGAAGGTGCCCCTGATATTCACAGGGAACAGTTGTTGATGTTACCCTTGGCTGCTATTTCTGGGCACTAGTCATTAGTCAAACCACATCATTCCTGAGGAAAAATGTTGACTGGCTTTTCCACTGGCTTTGCAGAGCCCTGGTGGTGTAGCAGTTATAAATTGGGCTACTACCTTCAAGGTCTGCTGTTTGAAGTCACCACCCATTCCTTGGGAGACAGACAGAACTTTCTACTCCTGTAAAGAGTCATAGTCTCAGAAGCAGCTCCTAGGTTCAAATTGTTGATCTCGGGTTAGTGTTAGAGTGCTTTCACCACAGGGTCACCATATTTACACTGAGATTTGCTAAATAGCTAAGGTCTCTGCTACCTACAATGGGGAAGAAGACAGATGGGAGCGGAAAGAATGACAACCAATGTCCTGGGCCCCAGACAGAAATAGGCGTGGAGGAATAGGGGATCTGGTCCAGGGAAGGCCCTGTTCAAGGTGCTAATCTCACCACCCCCACCCCCCCAAGCCATCTGCCCCATGTCCTGAATGTTAATTCAAGAAAATCCCTTAGTAAGGTCCCCACAGAACCTCCAACATGGGCCCCGAGACTCTGTTCTCCCTCTCCCGTGACTGGCTGCTCCTTCTCTCTGAAAACCTGTGGCAATAAATGGACTGACTAGACCTTCTCTATTCCCACTTGAAGAATTGACTTGAACTGATAGTTCCCAAAATAACTTTATACAATTATACAGGAGAGCAAAGAGGAAACAATTTCAGACAATCAAAGCAGCATGACATTTGTCAGGTTTACCAGAGGCAAGCATCTCATACTCTGAGCATTTCATCTAGAGCAGCGATTCTCAACCTTCCGAATGCCCTGACCCTTGAATACAGTTCCCATGTTGTGGTGACCTCCCCAACCACAAAATTATTTCCATTGCTACTTCATAACTGTAATTTTGTTACTGTTATGACTCTTCTGAAAGGGTCCTTTGACCCCTAAAGGGGCCACAAACTACAGGTTGAGAACCACTGATTTAGAAGTAGTGGATTTTGGGGGGGGGGGGGGGGGGCCTCACTTCTCCTGGTACCTTGGAGGTTCCAGGGTAGATCAAGGTGCGGGGTGAATGGTGTGCCCGGGAGGCACTGAGTTATTGTCATTAGTTGAAAAGCTAAGCAGAGGTGGAAGTTTTCTCATGGTGCTCTTCCTCATCACGCCCAGGTTCTAGGTTTCGGCCGAGCCTTCGAGGTGGTGACAGAGTCTGGGAGACAAGCTGATATGAATTGTCTGGGAAAATCATAAGGAAAATAGATTATGTACAATCAAATATTTAGGAGCATTGATAGGGGCCTGGGGCTTGAGTGCCAAGTGTTTCCTAACTCCATTGTTTCTGTGTGGAGGCCATTGTCCTTCCTACTGCCTGAGATGCAAGAGAGTGGACTAGTTAAAGGCTGGACTGTGGACGAAAGTGGTCCTGGGAGTGAATTCTGGTCTGACCCTTACAGACATTATGTAGTTTTGGACAAATGAAACTTTTTGAACTGTGCATTTTGCTTCACTTCAGCGGAAATAATAGACTCTGTCTTATGGGGCTGTCACGGAGTTAAGTTAGATGAATCATGTACAGCTGCGAGCATAGTACGTTCCACACAGGAGTGTTCAGTAGATGACCTTAGTGCTATTATTTGACTCTCAGGACATTTGACTCCTTCTGGAAAGCAGGCCTAAGGATCCCATTCAATCTATTCAATTACCACAGAGCTCTCAACTTGACCTCGGCCTGGGAAATAGGCCCACTCTGTTCATGGGTGATTTGGTTGTGGGTGATGGAGATCACTGGCACTTTCGCCTTAAGGAGGATGCTCCTTCTCCTAGACTTAGGCTATTAGTCCACTCATCTCTGGAGAGCTCACTGAAATAGTGACCTGGCTCCACAACAAGGGCTGAGGCACGTCCACAGTACCCAACACAAAACTTGTATTTCATCCTGGAGCTGCCTGCTTTCATCTGAAAGCATGCCTTTCATCTGGAAGTCCTTTGCCCTGCAATGCTTTCCCCAGAGTAAATTCCCCACCTTCCTCCCAAGCTTGGAAGCTATCCTAGTTTGAAGCTGAGGGTCTATTCATAAAATCTGGGCCACTTGGGATTTAGGACACTGTCACAGTTCTGTGACGCTGAGTTTATTTCTTGAGCCCCCTGTGCCTCAGTTTCTGGTTACTGCTACTGTGAGCTGTCATGGAGTTAGGGCTGACTCACAACAGCCCCACGCATCACAGAAGGTCGCACAGCCTTGTCCTGCACCTTCCCCACAAACATAGAAATGATCCAGATCCTAATGGGTCTACTGCTCTTTGACTGCCCTCTACTGTACTAAGAACAATGTCCATCTCCAGGGACTGGACACTCTTGGTGACTTGTCCAGCATACCAGAGGGAGAGCATTCCCATCTGTACCCCCAGGTGCATCCCAGCAATACTGTTTTTCTACACAGATATGTTTGTTTCTTGGGCCAAACCAAAAGAAACAAACCCACTGCCCGTAATTGATTCTGACTCACAGCGACCGTATAAGGGGGTTCAGAGCCTTCTCTTTCTTGACTGATAGGTTGTGACTCTTGCGGGGAGAAGCCTGGCATGTCTTCGACAGCTCAGCTCCACCCTGATTCCTTGCTCTTATGGCCATGGTTGTCGTTAGGGGTCTCTGAGTGAGGTCTGATTCACAGCTACCCGATCGATGTACAGCAGGACGAACCACTCCCTGGTCCTGTGCTATCCTCACAATTGTTGCCGTGCCAGAGCCCATAGTGGCAGCCACGGGTCAATCCATCGCTTTGAGGTCCTTCCTCTCTCTCACTGCTCCTCCACTTTGCCCAAAATGATGTCCTTCTCCAGGGCCTGCTCTCTCATATCATATCATATCCCACGTACATGAGACAATGTCTGGCCGTCTTTGTTGCTAAAGGGTATTCTTCCTGTACTTGCTCCAAGGCAGAGCTGTTTGTTCTTCAGCAGTCCATGGTACTGTCGATTTTCTTTGTCGGCCTCAGAGTTCAAATGTGTCCATTCTTTTTGCCCATCTTTATGAGCTCATTGACTAAAACATGACTTGGGTCAGACACACCCTAGTCTTCAGAGTCGTACCCTTTCTTTTCAACACTTTTAAAGAGTCTTTACGCACAGATTGGCCCATGGGAACTCATTATTTAATCCTGTTTGCTATTTCCATGGAGCATGGATTGTGGAGCCAAACAAGATACAATCCTTAACAATGTCAAACTTCTCTCCATTTTTCATGATGTTACCTGTTGGTCCAATTGTCAGGATTTTGTTTTGCTCTACAATGAGTTGTAATTCACAATGAAGGCTGGAATCCTGAATTTTCATTCACAAGTGTTTCAAGTCCTTCTTGCCTTCAGTGATCAAGGTTGTGTCATTTGCACATCCTTCCTCCAATCCTGATGCCACATTCTTCTTCATATAATCCACATTCTCAGTATTTGCTCAGCATACAGTCTGATTTCGTATGATGAGAAGCTACAACCCTGAAGCACACCTTTCCTGATTTTAAACCAGATAGTATGACCCCCTTGTCCTGTTTGAATGATGGCATATTGATCTGTGTTCAGGTTTCACGTGAGCACAGTGAAGTATTCTGTAATTCTATAATTCTCATTCTTCCCATGACTACCCACAAACTGCATTATGATCCTCACAGTCAAATGCCTTTGTGTCATCGATGAAATGTGTACTTGTGTAAGTAAACATCTTTCTGGAATTCTTTGCTTTGAGCCATGATCCATCTGACATCAGCCATGATGTCCCTTGTGCCAAACCCTCTTCTGAACCCAGTCTGAACAGCATTGGATGATTTTCCATAAATTTTGACTTGCATGTGATCTCTGTGATACTGTTCTATAACTTGAACATTTTGGTGGGTCACCTTTCTTCAGAATGGGTGAAAATATGGGGCTCTTCCAGTCAGTTACCCAGGTAGTTGTCTTCTAAGTTTCTTGGCATAGATGAATGAGCGCTTCCAGTGCTTCATTGCTTAGTGAAGCATTTTGATTCATCTTCCATTAATTCTTACAGCCTTGTTTCTGGGTAATTCTTTCAGTGCAGCTTGGACTTATCCTCTCACTAACAGTGGTTCTTGCTTATAGTGTACCTTGTATCGATTCATTTGTTCAGGTAGACTGACTGTGTAATGTTTCCATTTTCTTTTGATGCTTCCTGAATCATTCAATATTGTGACCATAGAATCTTTTGGATTTTAGTATATATGCTATGGAAGCAAGAATAGCCTTAGAATCTTTCCAGGTAGTACTTGAGGCTTGACTTTGGTTTCCTTGGGTTCTTTAAGATATACTGAGGATGTTCTTTCTTTTGGTTCTCTAACTCTAAGACTTTGCACAGTTCTAGTTGTCCACTATCTATTCAGTGTTCTTGGCCAACACCATACAGTGTCTCAGTTCCCTTATTCTAAGTCGAGGATAATATCACTGCCACTTTCAGTGGGTTAAGGGAATCCCTGTTTAAATTTCACATGGTACAGATGATAACACAAGCACTTAGTACACATGAGCTACTGGTATTCTCTTCCTGTCTTTACCTTTCTCTCTCTTTTCTCTATCTTCCTTATCATCCTCACCATCTCCAAGACCATGCCTGCAAGTATCAGTCCCTAAGATGCATGATTCCAGCTTTATCCTTTCATCAGGCGCCTCCTCCAGGGCAAGTCAGCCCTCTCCCTCATGTCAACTTTCTTCCTCTCCATTTTCCATCTCATGCGCTACCAGCCCCAGGGCAATGGCTACTTGGCATATAATCTGGGGCAGTTTGGACTAATTGGTGAGGGCAGTGTTATGAGCACCTAATAATATAGAGGTGGATTATCAAAGTTCAAATTGGGGGCAATCCGACTCCTGATCTGGGAAGTGGGAACACTACCTATCTCATGAGGTTTGTGGAAGTGAATAAAATGATAGCAGAAAAGCTTACATGAAAAGATTTAGAAGAGAGGATGGCTCAATGCCAGTGATCAAGACAGCTTGACACTTGACTGAACCAGGACACTTCCTACCTGAGCTGCTATTGAGGTTGGGGAGGTGGGCCAGGCGTCTGAGTCCTGTCCTCATATGCTCTCTGGTTTCTCTCATAGGAAAGGCACCTCACTTTCTGCGGCTTCAAAATGTCGAGGTGAACGTGGGGCAGAATGCCACATTTCAGTGCATTGCTGGTGGAAAGTGGTCTCAGCATGACAAACTTTGGCTTCAGGTAAGACTGGGGGAGATCTGTTTCCACATGCCTGCCGCTTTGGCAAGAAGAAAACACGTGTCTAATGAAGGGCTTGAGGATAAGAGGAGGGGATGTGCATTTGGTATTTCTGCTCTTTGGCTGCATTTATGATCTTGCTCATCCTTATCTGTAATTATGTTAGGTACACAACCTTGTGAAATCCTGCCATGCAGAGAAATGGAGGCCAGAAACATGAAAGTGCTAGAAATGTTATTTGTGCCCACACACTATCCAAACTTCCTACTAAGGAACTTTGTCCTTTAAACCCAGCTTCCCAGAGCTAAAGCCAATAGAATCTTTTAGGAATATTTGAATGACGGCCTCTTGGATGTTCAGTGGTCTAATGGTATCCAGTCAGATGGAAAAATTCCTTTTACAGGATTTGGGTAAAATCAAGGTGACACCATTTACTAGGAACCAAGAAAACCAACCTCTTCTCTAGCTGGATGAGTCTACCAGTAAAACCCATTTAAAAAAAAACATTTTAAGCTTCCTTTTCTTTCCTCCTTACTCCTTCTCATTGATCCCACTTCAAAGGGAAAATGAGAAAGGAGCTCTTTGGTTAAGGGCCAGGGACTATGGCTCAGACACAGACTGGAATACAAATTGTAAAAGCATTAGACACAGTCATATGATGACTAACCTAGAAGGAGGAAGTTCTAGGCAACACCAAAGACACACTGATTAATTTTGTTTGCTTGTTTCCCTGTGAAGCAACACATGTTATGGATGGAACTGGAGAACATGCTGAGTGAGATAAGTCAATCAAAAAAAGTCAAGTATTAGATGAGACAACTGTTATAAAGGAAAGAAACAGGACTTGAATGGTTACTATGAGGTAGGACAAAGGAGGGAAGATGAAGCCATGGGCTGGAGGGTAGACAGGTGTTAATTTGGGGATGGGAGAAGATAGTATTCCACAAGAGGGAGAAGAGAAATCATAGGGGGTGAAGGGCAGGGCAGGACATTGAGAGAGTTGATAAGTAGTTCAAATTTTTGAATACAGAATTGATGATCTGAAACGTAATTCCGCATCTAGTGCACAAACAAAATTATTGTTATTTCTGCTTATTGATATTTTTCTAATTTTTAGACAGCTTTATTAAAGTATAATTTACTTCTAATATTTGTAGTCTTCAATTCTATCAGTTTTGATATGTTCATACATGTGATACTATTACCACAATCAAGATGACTGCAGTTGCTGATCCGTCTTAGGTCATGGTACTTTTGTCTGTGTGTTCTAAGATTCTTAGAAAGGAAATCATAACAGTGGTACTCTTCTTTCATTCAACACAAATCCTTTTGTGATTGATATATGTTGTGGTGTCTGTCAGCAGCTTCTTTTTCTTTCCTGAATAAGATCACTTGTTACGGTTACAACAGGTTTTATCTGTTTACCTCTTGATATGTATATGGGTGATTGTCATTTGGGAGCTATTAACAAAAATGTGTCTGTGAACATTCATGTATGAGTCTTTGTGTGGGCATATGTCTTGGTCTGTTGTTAGCAACAATCTGGACCTGAATGATATGACAGATATACTCATATATTTAACTCAAGAAATATCTCCCAAACTATTTTCCAAAATTTTACATTTCTACCAGTTGTGCGTGAGAGTTTTAGTTGCTCCAGGACCTCACTAACCCTAGTCTTGTCTAGTATTTTTAGAGTTGGCCATCTGAATAGGTGTGTGGTTTTTGCATCCCCTTGGTGGCACAAACAGTTAAGTGTTTGGCCGTGAACTGAAAGGTTGATGATTCATATCCACCCAGAAGTGCCTTGGTAGAAAAGTCTGCTGATATTTTCCCCCAGAGTCACCATCATTAAAAACTTTAGGAAACACATTTCTACTTTGATAAGTAAGGTGTTGTTGCGAGTCGGAACACGATGGCCACTATTTTTGTTTGGGAGTGTTGGTTCCTATTCTCCGGATGACTAATAATGTTGAATAGCTCTTGACACACTCATTTGTCATCTTTAAATCCTCTTTGCTGAAACATCTGTTCAAATGTTTTGTTCATTTATTATTGGAGTGTTTTCTTATTGCTGAGTTTTGAGAGTTCTTTATACATTCTGTCTACAAATCTTTTATCAGACATGTGCTTTGTAGTCATTGCCCTTCCATCTGTGGATTGTCATTTTCATCCTTAAGGGCAGCCTTTGGAAAGCAGGAGTTTAACATTCTGAAGAAGTCCAATATGTCCATTTCTTTTCCTTTTATGGATCTTGCTTTTGTCATCATTTCTGAGAAATCCTTGCTTAGCCCAGGCTCACACAGATTTTCTCTCATCTGTATCATCTTCTAGATATTTTCTAATTCTATAATAGTCATTGATTCCAGCTTTTGAATTTAAGCTCAAGAACCAGTTTGAATTACTTTTTTAATATGCAGTTAAGTAGGCCTCAAAGTTCATATTGTTTTCGGCATATGGATATAGCAGGATTTGTTAAAAAAAAAAAAAGACCATTCTTCCTGCACCTTTGTCAAAAACTCAGGAGTCCATCTTCATGTGTGAGTTTGTGATTGGTAGGTCCCATGGATCTATTTGTTGCTATGAAAATGGTTTTCTCATTGCTTACTGTAACTTTGTAACTGGTTCAGAAATGAGATGGTGCCAGTTCAACACAAATGTTATTTTTTCCCAAGAGATCTTTGACAAATTCTATGTCTTTTACATTGTCATATGAATTTCTGAGGGTTTGTACAATTCTATAAAAACAAAAACCCTGCTGGTACTTAATGGGAGTTGATTGCACATTGGAAGACCCTTCAAAAATTAGTGAAAACATGTAATTAAAAGGTAATGGAATTCCTCTGTGAACATTTTGGAGCTCCCTTGTTCTCCACTAACCCCCCCACCCCCACCCCCATGAAGCATTAGCCATCTTATCAATATAATGTGTTCTGCGTGACTGTGACATAGTCTCCAGCTACCTAAGGGCATCTGTGATTCAACCAGCAATGGACAAGAGGTAGACCTGCAGAGTGGGGTGCCCCTGTGCACTAATTGGGGAAACTGAGCTTGCAGATCAAGGAGCTGGAACTGAGTGCCAAGCTTAGGCTTGTGGTGGAGTGGTATACCCTTTGGGCCTTTATGGCAGCCCTAAAAGAACTTTTAAACATTTCCCAAGCACAGCAGAGGTCAGGCCAAGAAATAGAGGGCAAGAGAGAGGAAACAGTCCTAACTAAACAATTGTCTCCTAGGAACTTCTCACTCAAATTGTAACCTGATAACTTACCTAATAAGCCCAATAATCATTAGTACCCTCTGTGAGTTCTGAGTGCCCATTGCAATGAACTATAAAACCTAGTCACTAAAGTAGAGTGTCAAGGGAGCCATGGTTGGTGTCCACGTAGGGCTAAGAAAGATGGAGAGTGGAATTGTTTCTGACTCCTATCTTATGGCAGTCCGCCTTGAGGGCAAGAGGAAGTCTGCTAGGGCCTTCATGCCATTCATTTCCCTTGGAGACAATTTGATATGGTTGGAAGTTCCCTGGCACATTTAGGGGCAAACTGATCTTCCTTGCATTTTTGCAGGACAGTAGAATGAGAATAGCACTAATGCTTGCCATTCTGCTTGTAGAGGTTGCATGAAGATAATAGGAGAACTTAGTAAATGTCCATAGGTGATGTTAGCTGTGGGCAGGGCAGCTTTGGCCATAGGTACAACAGAATGAAATGTAGCCTGGCCCTGGACCTCTTTTAGCATTGTTGGTCTGCTTTGTGACAGCAACTCTGTCTTCTGAATGCCAGCCAACCAAAAGCACTCATCTTCCAGCACTGTGCCTAACCACATCATGCTGTGCCCCATAGTGTTCTCATGGGTCTATTTTCTAGAGTAGGTCACCAGGCCTTTCTTCTTGATCTTGGCCTGGAAGTTCGACTAAAACCTAACTCCTATGGGTGACCCTGTTGGCATTTAAATACCGGTGCCAGAGCTTCCAGCATCATAACACCATGCAAGCCACCACAAGAGGACAGCCTGATGGATGGGAGGTAAACTCAAGCACTGCTGTGAGGTGCTGCTGTTTCTGTTCTGGCTCATGGCAACTCTGTACAGCAAAGCAGAACACTGCCTGGTCCTGCCCAGTGAGGCTGTGTTTGAGGCTGTTGTTCCCCTGTAAGCCCATCTTATTGAGAGTCCTCCTCTTTGACCTGACCGTAAGCCTTGCCTTCATTTCCTTGACCCTCTACGTCACTTAGCACTATGTACTTTCCTGATGGCACCCAACTAGGTGAGATGAAGTCTTGTCATTCCTCTTCCAAGGTGCATTCCTCTTCCAATACAGAGACTTTTTTGTTCTTCTGACATTCCATAGGTCATATTCTTTGCCAGCACCATAACGTCTCAGAACATCTTTTGAGTTTAATATTCATCATGCAACTTTTGCACGCACACAAGACGATGGGGGATGGCACAGCCAGCAGCAGGCATACCACTGTCCTTGGGCCAGGCTCACCTTCTTCCTTAAAGTGACAATTTTGTTTGCCTTTTAAATTTTAAAGGGGTCCTTGGAGACGTAGTTGCCCAATGCGATACATAGCTTGAGTTCTTGATGGCTCCTTCCATTAAGCATTGATTATGGATCCAAATACAATGAGATCCTCAACAAGGTCAGTCATTTCTGAAGCATCATTTATTCTTTTCATGACCAATGATAACAAAAGTTCACTGGGGCCCCGGAGGGTACATTTGTCATCTCAAGGGAGCTGCCTCTTCTGGGTCAAGTAAATGCAATGAAATTACAATAGTTTCAGGAACTTTATTTGGGTTAATCAGGTACCACTCCATTTTGCATGGCCTAACTCTTGGGTCTGCCAGTGGATGGATGCCACAGCAGAATGTAATTGAGGTTTGGAAGAAAAGAGGTGGGGACACACCACGTGATGCTCTTTCCCATTTTGTTTATCTCCTTTCCGGTGCAAAGCAAATCTTATGACACAAAATGCTTTTCAGGTGGTTTACAATGGGGGCACGCAACGTGGCAAGATAACATAAATTAAAAGCGGGGCGGCATTAGTGAGCGGAAACAGAACACCGCACTGCTGATAATAGCCCCGGGAATGGCATGTCTCCACACCTGCCTCTTGCTGATGGGTCCCGGGCAGAGCCCACGGTGCCACCGCCACCTGTGGAATAAAGGAAATGTGTCAGAGCTGCAGTTCACCGTGTCCAGGAGATCGACACAGACCAATTGCTCAGGAAAATCCTAACCGTTGTTGGCACAGAGGCCAGACAGGCATTGCTCCCCGGAGGCCTCATAAAGAAAACACCTTGTGATTTAATGAACAGCGCTCTCTGGCACAGTCTTAGTCAGAGCACGGAAGTGAGTTTTATTGGCCTGTTTCACATAATGATGCTCTGTGTAAAAACAATCTGTGCAGGGAGGTGACTCAGGGTGGGGGAGTGGGCAATGCAACATGGGCGGGTGAGGTCCTGGCTCTCCGCTACTCGTGTCTCCATCCTGATCTCCTGGAAACCCAGCTGATGGGTGAGCAGCTTCAATAACGATTTCTTCAAGGAAGCCTCCTGACACACTGTCCTTCCTCAACAGTTTCTGGAGATGTTGGAAAGTAGACAGAGTAGACTGGGATCTCAGAAAATTGCCATCGGTGGATGAGTTTGATGCAGGCCTGGATACAGCAGTAACAGCTTTGTACTAAGGATGAGGGGCCTGTCAGGACACCTGCTGTCACAGGAGATGACCACAGCCTTGAGATGGGCTGGGTGGTGGCAGATCTTGCAGAAAACATGCCTTTGGAGTGACTCTGGCCTTTGGAGGCAAAGTCGATGGACTTGTCAGAGTTCTGTTCCTGACAACAGGGCCTGGTGTGATTTAGCTTGAGATTTTCCAAAGCAAGTAAAGCAAATGGCCCTTTGGCCAGCATGCTTCTCCGTATGACACCACCAACAGGTGTAGCTTTCAGTAACACTGTTTCCTGTGGGATCTTCAGGGATAGCAAGCTCTGTCTACAATCTTGTTTGCTGGCATTGGCTCTGATGGGATGACTGTGTGGATTCTATATGTGCATCCATGGACTGCGTCTACCTAGAGATGTGCAGACCCTGGACCAATTCTACCCCTGCAGGGCAAAGGAGGATCTTTGTGAAGAGTCTTTGGCAGAATGCCCTTCTCTTAAATTTTGATACATAAGGGACCCTTGTGGTACAGTGGGTTGAGTCTCAGACTGTCAATGGGAAGGTTGGCAGTTTAGACCCACCAGCTCCTTTGTGGGAGGAAAAGGGAAGCAATCTGCTCCCTTAAGGATGTGCCCTCTCAGAATCCCAGAGGCACAGTGTTACTCTGTCCCATCGGGATGCTGAGAATCAGAGTCCATTCAGTGGTAGCAGGTTTTATGATATACTTTGGCCTGAGAAATTCCAAGTTATTGTTTTTCAAGCAAGTGGACGGTGCAAATTTTAAGCGGCAACTTCAGAAAGCCAAGTGGTCAATTGTTTGGAGGGAGAGGGAGGGTTTTAAAGACCAGAAATGACCTCTCCTGTCAATCACCTGAGGTTGCTCCATGCCTTACCGCCACCATCTGATTCTACTCACCGGGGAAGGGGTATTGAAGGACCATGAAGGTGTCAGTACCTTGGGCCACTAACCTCAAGGCCAGTAGTTCAAAAGCACTAGTCACTCTGAGGGAGAAAGATGAGACTTTCTCTTCCTGTCAAGAGGTAGAGTGAATCTCACAAACCCGTTCAGGAAGTTCTACCCTGGCCTATGGAGCTATTATACATCTAAACTCAATGGCAGTGAGTTTATTTTGAGTTTACCCAGGTCTTTATCAAAGAGCATGACCCATGGGGAGCCATCATTTTTCTCATCAGCCACCCTGTCCGCCTGTCTTGTCAGACCAGCCTGTCAGACCCAGCTGACTTCTGGGTCTCCCTCTAAAGGGCTTGGTTCACTAGGTTTTGTACAAGTCATATTGGAAGAGTCTCCAAAATGCATCCATGTGTCCAGGTGTTTTCCTGGACCACAGTAGGGGCAAAGTGTGTGTCTAGATAGATTTCTTCACTGGGCCTGGAGCAGATTCAAATTAGTAGCAAGAGGTTCTTTCTTTGTTTGCCCATCAACTTGGCAGCAGCCACACCAAGGAAGGCAAGACCAGTCTTCACCACAGCAGACTGTCCTAGCTACCCTATTTCCTCGTGCCTGCAGTGCTGCCCAGTTCCTAGGCTTGTAGACCTTTACTTCCCTTGAACCTGAATCCTCCTACACAAGGGAATTACCCTTGGGAATCTAGTGACCACATCACAACGGCAACAATGACAAGGCTCATTATAGGTGAAATTTATGCGACAGTGACAAGGCTCATTATAGGTGAAATTTATTGAGCGGATACAGATATGCATTTAATGTTCATAGCCAGACGTTTAGGCATGTGTTAATCTGGGTATACCTTAGAAAATATGCCGATTCACTTCTAGCCTAGGATACTAAAAGGAATATCCCAATAAAGCAAGTCACACAAATTTATTTATTCTCAGAATATAAAAAAATCTATGCTTATACTACACGGTAGGCTCTTTAATGCACAATGACCCAAAGACAAACTCCCTGCTGTGGTGTTGGTCCAACTCAGAGCCGTCTTAGAGAACAGGGTGGAACTGCCACCAGGGAGTTTCCCAGATTGCCTCTCTTTATGGGAGCAGAAGGTCCTGACTTTACCCTGAGGAATGTTGGCGGTTCAAATGACTGGCCTTTCAGCTAGCAGCCTCAGGAATAACCAGCGCATCACCTGAAAGGTAACCCAGCGTTAGTTAAGGCTTGAAGGCCAGGGTAACAATGGATCCTTTCCCTACAGTCCATCCGCTCCACTCTGGCCATCTGGTCTCCTATGGGACTGAGCCGGGTCCCTCCTGATGCTCTGCAGGAAGTTGGAACCCAGAAAACACCGTCCAAATAAGCAGTCATCCCCGCATGCAGTGGGCCTGGGGAGAGTTTCCGCACAGCTAATCAAATGTGATTTATGTCTGCTTCTATTTCTTTTAGCTTTTAATAAAGAAAAATCAAAAGCTATTCTTTAGAGACTGCCAGAAAGGTCCAAATACAGTCTTAAGAGAATCCATGGGCAAGCTTTTAGCATGTTTCCAAATGTCATACCACGGAGGCGGCAGCATGGCCACAAGTGGAAAGGCATATTCATCAAGAGTGAATTGTGGGAACTTCACCTACATATTTTCTGACCAGGAGACTTCTGGAGCAATCAGAATAATTTCCAGCTCCGATTCTACTTTCTCTCTCTCTCTCTCTCTCTCTCTCTCTCTCTCTCTCTTTCTCTCTCTTTCTCTCTCTCTCTCTCTCTCAAAGCCAGAAGCTCAAGTCCCAGTATAAGGAAGGTCTCCTCAACCCTATATTCAGCCTGGTATAATGTCTGTTGAGTGAAATCAGACACTGTTTCCTTTTATTAAAGACAGAACTGTTTCCATTCCTGCCCATTAGAAATCAATTGCCAGCCAGCCTGCACTCTCAAAAATAATGACAGCTATTTTTGTAGACCAAGTCTTATCTCTTTGTGGAAGGATTAACCTCCTGGCACAGGAGTGTGGAGAATGGAGAATTGCAAACCAGTGAGCCCATTGCAGACGCCTTGATAGAAAAACAGGGGCATGGGAACAGCTGGCATTCTCAGGCATCAAGCACTCCCTGGTTTCCTTTCTGGTGGTTCTTGAATAGAGTGGGGTCTTGCCAATGTGTTTGGGAGGATTCAGGTATGCTAGGGACAAAGATTTTCGAGGGAGCTGTCCCTATTCCCTTCTCTCTCTCATGGATTGTTTGCCTTCCACCAAGTGGGCTGATGTATTCTGCATAAACAAAGGAAGCAGAGGGGCAGTAGTGTTGGGCTGTTTGTTTGAGAAGGAGAGAGACAAGCAGATGAAAGACGAACAAGAAACCAAAGGACTTCAAGGGTGGGGGAGCGGTTGCAGTGATGGATGAGAGAGATCTGGATCTAAGAACAGGTAAAGCCTGCTATCAAATGCTTCTCTGCAGTGTGGTCCGTAGGTACCCCCTGGATGCAGGAGTTGATGACAAGCTCACCTGAGCAGATGTAGCCCTGTGGGCATGAAGCTTCAGGAGCAGGCAGGGCTTGTGGACCCAGACAGAAAGGTGCATTTCTTCTGGGCAGAGTCCATCAGCTCACAACTGGGGCAGACTGGATTTGGCAATAGTGCAATGGTCAGGTCTGGGTACCACACCTTTTGACCCCAGACAGAGATTCCATGGCACAGTAGTTTCCAAATTGCCCAGTCTGAGGCAGTGGTCCTGAATTGGAGAGAGTTTTATATACATGGATGACATTTTTTGCTGTTGACTTGTTAGCTGCCATGGTTTGGACTCAGGACAGTTGCATGTGTGCAGAGTAGAACTTCTCCCTTTACAAAAATGACACACCATGGCATCAACTTGCATCACAGTGACAGTACATACACAATGGAACTGCCCCTGTGGATTTCTAACATGGTAAATCTCTATGGGAGTAGAAAACCTTTTTCTCCCTAGGAATGGCTGGTGGTTTCAAACTGCTCACCTTGCAGCGAACAGCCCAATGAACCCAATATGCTACTAGAGCCCCTGTGAACATCACCACAAGATTATCAGGGCGGGGACCTTTTGGAAAGCAGTCATGCTTGCATAGTGGGATATGCATCAGGCTGTTAACCAGAGGTCAGAAATTTGAATCTACCAGTCACTCTGTGTGGGAAAGATGTAGCTATCTATGCCTGTAACCAGAGTCTGGGAAATGCATAGGGGCAGTTCTACCCTGTCCTAGAGGGTCAGCATGAGTGGCAGTGGCCTACCTTCTGAAGCACCTCTAAGTAGACTGGACCCATCAACCTTTCAGCTAGTGGTGGGGCACAGAACCATTTGTACCACCCAGAGGTTCTGCTGGTGTTACTTAGTGCCTTACTTTTAATTAGGAGCCTTGGTGACACTGTCCTGTAAGCATTGGTTGGTTGTTCCGATCCACAAATCCCTCCACAAAAGAAAGATAGGATATTGACACCCCTAAAGATGTACGGCTTCTGGAACCCTATATAGAATTGCAGTGTCCTCTTTGATTAAGTTCCTAGGTGGCACAGATGGGTTTTCTCTCAGCTGCAACTCAAAAGATTGGGAGTTCGAACCCACTCATAAAGATGATAGCTAACCAAGGACTGGAGTTCAGTGCATGGGGACACTGGGGGTCAACTCTGAGCCAGAATTGATGTGTCAACCAAAAAAAATACGTCAGGAACTTGGGGAGTCCTGGGAGCACAATGGTTGCACATTGGGTCCTAATCTCCAGGTTGGCAGTTTGAAACAATCAGCTGCTATGCAGGAGGGAGAAGGTTGGGATTTCTACTCCCATAAAGAGTCGTTGTCTTAGAAACACACAGGGTTCATTCTCCCCTGTCCTGTTGGGTAGTTATGAGTCGGAATTGATTCCATGGCAGCGAATTTGTTTTTTCGTTTTAAGGTGCCACGAACCTTCAAGCCTTTGAAACCTCTCCCCCCCCCACCCCCCCCCTGCTTGCTGCATCATCCCCTGGGAACCTGGTAGGAAGGAAGTGGATCAGGCCCCAGCCCAGAACAATAGATTGGCAGTTCAGTAGGCAATCCTGATGCCCAGTTCCACGGTCACAGACAGACGGGGGAGGTCCGAAAAACCTCAGCCCTACCTTTCAGATTGCCCACACTCAAGTAGTTGGTTCAGAGCAGGCCTTGGGACTGGTTGGTTCTAGTTCTAACGGCTGAACATTTGCCATTCCATCCCACCCAGACTGGATCAGAATCGGTAGTGTAACAGGACAGCCACAAGAACCCGCTGGAGAGTTTGTCTGTGGAAATTCTGATCCCACGTCACACAATTCTGGTGAGGTTAGGAGCAGAATGGACTGGTTTGGAGTCTTGATTCTGAAGCCCCCTGGGCGTGCAGTGGATAAACGACTCCTATGCTAATCCAAAGTCTGCGGTTGAAACCCACCAGCTCTGTGGCAGAAAGATGGGGGCAGGTGTGCTCCTTGGAAAGATGCATTGCCCCCTAGGAGGCCCTGTGCAGAAGCTCCACTCTGTCTCTAAGGTGGCCATGAGTCAGAATGTACCCTACAGCAGTGGGGTTTCCTTTGAATGGTGCAGTCTTAGAGTCTGTCTTGGTGGCACACAGGTAAAGTGCTCGGCTGCCGGTAAGCTGGCCATTTGAACTCAGCAAACTGCTCCACAAGAAAGCACTGGCAGTCTCCTGTTGAGAATGCTCATTGCCCAGGAGCTGATTTTAATAGCGACCAGACAGGGCAGAGTAGAACTATCTCCTAGAGCTTGGAAGGCTGTGACCTTTCTAGAGGCCGAGTGCTGTAGGTTTGAACCACTGACCTTTTGGCTAGCAGTGTATTAGACCTGAAATTCTAGGCACTCTGTTTGCTATGGATGACAGTGACAACCCGGAATCCATTGGCAGAGTCCATTAAAGTTTCATTGACTAACTAAGGAGGTGGGTAATCTTGCCTTCAGGCAGTTGTCTCAGAAAGTGAATTACTTCTGCTTACAGTGTATGGGAGACTGGACGCCCTGCCCTTCTCCCACGAAGCAGTTGTATGACCCCTCGCTGCCCTGGACCAGGCGGTAGGTGGATGATGTGATCAGGCCCTAGAGTTAGATCGCCGAGGTTCACGTCCTCCCATCACTGCTCAGCAAAGTCCAAGCTGGCAGTGTATGGACCAGGGGCGTGTTAGAAATCCAGCACCTTGGTATCCCACCACACATCCCCGACTCAGAATCCACCTTTGAATAAACCCTGAGTGCACATTACTTTGAGGAAGATAGAAGAGGTCTTGCTGACCCCTTCTCTCCTCCTCAGTTTCCCCCTCACAGAGATCCTGACTTGGATGGAGGCTGAAGCTTCACATCTCCAACAGCTTCCTGAGAGATATGCAGGCAGGTCCAGGAGCCACCCTTGGAGAACAATCTCTTTAGAGGACCCTCAGAGCATGACTTTTTCCCTGCCAACTGCCGTGTCCACCTGCCAAGGGGCCTCTTCCATCCCTTTGTGGCTTTGTCCCTTTTGCTGCTGTGTGGCAATCTCCGCTCAGTCTGCACACGCCTCTGGGAGTCATTCTCCCTGCTATTCTCCACATGCTCTCACGGCTCTGTGTGGTAGAATAATGAGGACATTTCCACTGTGATTAATATGAGAATGGAGAAGGCTGGGGGGGAGTGGGGAGCCTCACGTGACTGACCCCAATAAACAGCATCCACACACTGGATACAGCCCTGGAAGCCTCCTCCCAATTAGCATGTTGAACAAGTTCCCAGGTGGCGCTGCTCTCCTGGCCCAGGAAGGGATCTTAGAGGAGCTACATCCTATGGTTCTTTGGAGGATTCAAGGAATTCTCTCAGGGGAGCCGGGGAGCACTGTGCCTCCCACAGACTGAGCCCCAAGAAGCTGTTAGTGAAGGTGGCTCTTACTTAATAAAAGCCCAGACAAATTTTGTTAAAGCTGAACCAAATATTTATAAAACTCAGTTATGGAGTCTTCATGGGAGTGCTATTGACTTTCCAGGGGGAAACAATGGCTAATTGCAGGGAAGCTGGAGCTTTCTGCTGAGCCTCCTCTATCGCCTGGGCCTTGTCTCAGCCCCTTTCTTTCATCCTTTTCTGTTTGTTGGGGCTCAGAAGCAGACGACCCACACATTTCAAAGCAAAGAACACTTTTTAAAAAATTAGGTAGGGGGTTTACATTTCGGATCATTGATTTTGTGTTCCACCCTTTAAACTACTCATCAGCCACTCCCACTAGTTTACCCAACTCCCTCTCTTCTGGTGTCTTGTCTTGTGGGCTACCATCTGAGCCTTCATCCAAGTGAACACTGGACAGCCTTCTGGCCCCTGGCCCTCATCTTCACTCCCTGCCCCACCCCCACACCGGTGTGGGAAACCTCCAAAGTCTGCTCCCTTTGATATGAAAGTCTGTGTCTCTTTATCCTTTTTAACAGTGGTCTCATATGATACTTGTCAATTTGTCATTGACTAATTTCACTCGGCTAATGTTCTCTAAGAGTGTCCCCAGAGGTGGGTGGGGGGCTCAGATGGAGTGGTGTTTGCACACTGGACAGTGAACCTCAAGGTCGGATGTTTGAAACCACTGGCCACTGTGTGGGAGAAAGATGGGGCACTCTACTCCTGTACACAGATACAGTCTGGGAAACTCGTAAGGGCAGTTCTACCCTGCCCTACAGTGATGTTATGAGCCGGCATGAACTTCTACGTCAGTGAGTTTGGTTTGGGTTAGTGTTTTCCAGCTCCAACCCTGGGCGTCATCCTGGTTTCATCATTGGTAGTTGGCACTGCATGAGTCCGTCCATTCTGGGACTGGGCTTTTAGGATGTTTCTGTCTTCTTGCTGCCGTGAACTGTGCTGGCCTGAGCATGAGTGTGCGTATGTCTGTTCATGCTAGGATTCTTACTTCTTTAGGGTATATAGTCAGCTGAGCCATTCTGGAACTGTATGGACTGTCTGTTCCCACGTGTGTGAAAGGAGTCCTGGAGGGGGGGGTAGTGGTTATGCCAGGCTGCATACTGCAAGGTCAGGAGTTCAAGACTACCAGAGGCCCTGTACATGTTAGTATCTTAAACACAAGCTGCCAGGGCATTGGTTGCTGAATGATCCGAACCGGGGATCAGTCAATGTGGGTTCCTGAAAGGGGGACTAGGAATGGAGAGGGCAAGAGACGCGAGAAATGGAGACAAGACATGATTCTGATCAAGTCTCGTTTATGAGCCAAAAGGCAAGGTTAATATAGGCTAGCTGAGGAAGGGGGAGGTACATATACAGAAATGAGGGACAAAAGTGAATAACCAATCATATGCGTATAATATGGCGGGAACAAATGGCGGGAAGCAGGTCTGTATGCTAATTAGGTGAACTTCCTAGTGCGTAGAAACAGCATTACTAAGATTCTACCAATGATCATAAAGGCCACATATGAAATAGACCAATAGGCATAAAGGTCACACAAACCATAAACTATCAAAGAAACAAAGGCGGGAAATAAATGATATATATTTTAAACTTAAAGACAAAAGCAGGAAATAAGCAAAATACATATTAAACTTTAAACAAACTAAGTTATAAACAGGGACCGGCTGTAAAGGTCAATAATGACATCACTGAGGATGGGAACAGCATTTGGCTTCCCACAGCTGAAGACTCAAGTGTCCCTCCCTCTAGAGCACTGCTATCTGCCCGATGGGAACAGTTGCCCCCAAACTGTGACCATGAAGTTCCTCACAGTACAAAAGACCAGTTCTTTGGCTCAGCATCGGGACCATGCCACAGGATCTGCTCTGGGAGGGGGCAAATGCTGGCCTCTGGTTTTGATGACATTTCTGCCTAGCCCCCTTGCTTACCTGGTCATTCCACACCTTTTCCCTAAGAGCATGCCTGTCATCCCTGTATCTGCTCCTGCCACATTGATACACCATGTATCCATGCCCCCAGGAGAGTGCATTCAGTTGGTCCACAAACCTGGTAACATTTGCAAGGAAGGAGATACTTCTGTAAAACAAAACAAAATAGTTTGGGAGCTCAAAGAACATTACCATCAAGCCAGAGGTGGCATCTGACTTGGTCTGAAAAGAGCAGCACTCACATTCATTTCAATCATGGCTGTGAGGTTTACCCAGGAGGTATATGTAAGAACATACCTGGCTCAGGCTGGGCCACAGACATGTGGCCCTCCAGTCCAGTGAAACCCAACTCACATTGATCGCACAGGACAGACTAGGGCTGCCCCGGCGGTTTCCCAGACTATCATCTGCATGGAGGCAGACTGCCACATTCTTCCCTGGGTAGCTGCTGGTTGGTTCAAACCTCTCGTCTTTCTGTTCATCATCAGACACTTGACCATTGTGGCATGGCTACATACTCACTGGCATCAAGACAATTCTGATGCATAAGTATCCCTTATGCCCGAGTAGAATGACTTCTTTGGGGGTCCTGAAACTATAAAGCTTTAAGGAAACAGACAATGGCATCTTTTGTCCTCAGGAGGTACTGGTAGGTAGTCGATTAGAAAACTCAGTTATTGGGGCTGAGCCCTGGTGGCATAGTGGTTGAGTGCAGGACTGCGGCCCACGGGCTTGGCGGTTCAAATCCAGCAGCAGCTCTATAGGGGCAAGGCTGGGTAGCTCCCACGACCACCAGAGGGCAGTGATGCCCCTCTCAAAAAAACCCCAAAACAGAAAACTCAGTTCTCTGCCATTGGGTCATTCCAACTTTTAGCCATTTGATAGGACAGAGTACAATGACTCCTTTGTGTTTCTGAGGCTGTAGACAAACAAAACTGTGAATTAAATACAGTTTACATATCAGAGTATTATTTTTTAGCCTTTAGCATTTTAAATAATGTATCAAACCTCTGAATGGCTTACTCTGCCCCCATCTTCCCTTTTCTTCCCCATCTCCCTCATGTAGTGTTCTGTCATCCCCTGCACCAAAGTTACCTGCACCCCCCTCCCCGACTCAGTGGCTCCTGGAACTGAGGGTAAGCTCCCAAACTTCCCCGATGTTCATTGAAATCACCTGGGGTTCTGTTGCGGGCACTGATCCCAGGGCTCCATTTGTAACCTAGTCAATCAGAATCTCTAGCGTCAGGTGCCCAGGGATCTGTAGTGTCATCAGATTTCCCAGGAGATTCCAATGATCTTTCCAATGACCTTTGAGGAACTAGAATCCCCAAAGCAGGGGTGCCCAATACGATCGTGTTCAACCTCACTCTTAAGTCTAGCCCCAACAATAACCCCAAAACTACCCCTAAGTCTAACACACCCTCACCCGTCTATTTTTTTTAATGCTATGCAGTCTGCCCACACGATCGACATATTGAACACCCCTGCTCTAGAGGCTGTAGGTCTCTACAGGGGCAGAAGCCTCATCTTTAGCTCTTAGTGCCGCTGGTGGATTCCAATAGCAAACTTTGAGACCAACAGGCTTCCTTGGTGGGTGATCGTTGAAAACTTAACCAGAGAGACAAGTGAGTTGAGCCTGGGTTTCCTTATTGAAGAGCTACCCATCGCTTCCTAAACAATGGCTACCCCAGGCTCCCTCCTTGCCATCCCTGATAACCACTCCTGAACGTGGGCCTCTGTCCAGGATGTTTTACGTAGAAGTGCATGCATGTCCTTTTACACTATTGCACTCAGCTCAGTGCTCCCGGGGTCCATTTATGTGGTATGAATCCAGGCTCCCTTTCTCCATGTGGTTGATTCTGTACCTAACACCTTTTACTGATCTGCCTGTCTCTTGTGAATCATGCTGCAGTGAATGCTGATGGTCACATGTCTGTGGGTCCCTGCTTGCAGGTCTCTAGCCATGGTAGTTCTCAGGCACCTTGCTGGTAGCTATAGTGTGTTATACTTTGGACCACTAACCGCAAGGTCAGCAGTTCGAACCCAGAAGCTGCTTCGTGGGAGAAAGGGGAGCATTTCCGCTCCCCTAAAGATTTACACTCACAAATCCACAGGGGCACTTTCTCTCTGTCATCTAGGGTCCTTCTGATTCCACATAGCCTTGAGAGTGGTCGGTATTTGGGTTAGAGTGGTGGTTCTAGGCAGAGCTGCTCAGAACTAGTTTATTCCAGTTTGAAGCGCTGCTGAGAACTTGCTTTTCCACCCAGGACCAAGATCTACATTTTAACAAAATTTAGATGCACCAGCATCTGGAGAACTGCCGGAGCCAGCCGGGGATCTTATTAAAGCGCAGATTCGGACTCAGAGTGTAAAGGGTAGTAGACATGCAAATACCGTGCCAGTACTGGAACCAGAATGGATGGGCCTGCAGCTCTGGCTCTGTAATTAGCCTTTGGCAGATGCACCATGCTTTTTTTTTTTCTCGTGGGGCGGCTGCATATCGCATTGCATGCCTGCCCACCACAGAGGGGGCTCCGGTTTCTCCGCATCCTAGCTGATGTGGGTAGTGGTGGTTTTTAATCTTTTATTGGAGGAACTGTAGCTTCAAGGAGATGAGTATTTCCTATGCCAAGGAGACAGGGTGCTGTGCAGCACCCAGACTGCCCTCCCACTGGGGCCAGGAGCAACTGGTCCCTGTGCTGGGCTCAGCCTGTGAGGGGCTTCCACTGGCTGTGCAAAGGGAGGCCGAGGGCATGGGAGCTGGGCTGCCCACTTCATCATAAGGAGCTGGATGTGAATTTGGGGAATTACTGGGGGCTCTGTTTAGAAGATGGAGGAAAATAGGAGGGGGGAGTTTAAGGCCTGCAGGAAAATAGGAGGGGGGAGTTTAAGGCCCACATGCTGGCTCAGCACAGAGTTCGGGAAGCTCTCTCCTCCCTTGTGACCAAACCCCTGCTCTTTGCACTCAGCACTCATTAGTACAGCTCTTTTTTTGTTTTGTTTTTAATAATCATTTTGTTGGGGGCCCTTGCAGCTCTTATAACAATCCATACATCAATTGTATCCAGCACATTTCTACATATGTTGCCATCATCATTTTCAAAACAAAACATTTTCTATTGGAGTCTTTAGTATCAGCTCCTCTTTCCACCCACCCTTATTTTCACTTGATAAATGATCAATTATTACTTTCATAGCTTACACTGACTGCTATCTCCTTTCACTCACATTTCTGTTGTTGGTCCCCCTGGGGGCAGGGAGGAGTGGTACACTGATTGCAATGTCTCCTCCTACCCGCACCACCCCCCACACTCTCATGGTTTCACTTCTTCCACTATTGTTCCTGAGTGGTTTATCTGTGCTCGATTCTGCATGTCAAGAGCTCTTATCTGTAACAGTATACATGTTCTTGTCTAGCTGGATTTGTAAGGTAGAACTGGGGTCATGATAGTTGGGGGAAGGAAGCATTAAAGAGCGAGAGGAATGTTGTGTGCTTCATCAGTGCTGTACTGCACCCTGGTTAGCTTGTTCCTGCCTTATGACCCTTCTGTAAGGGATGGCCAATTGTCTAAAGATGAGTTTTGGCCCAAAACTTTTGGGTCTTCACTCTGAAACCCCTTGTTTGCAATGGTTATAATTGTTTGTTTTGGGTCTCCTAATGGTTGACACCTGATCCCATCAGCACCTCATGATCACACAGGCTGGTGTGCTTCTTTCATTTGGGCTTTCTTGTTTCCCTAATAGATGGCCGCTTGTTTTACTTAAAGCTTTTAAGACACCAGGCACTATATCTTCTAATAGCAAGGCGCCATCTTCTTTCTTCATCACATTTGCTTATGCACCCATTTTGTCTTCAGCAATCGGGTCTAGAAGGTGAGCATCACAGAATGCCAGATTCTTAGAAAAAAGTGTTCTTGGATTGAGGAAGGACTTGAGTAGAGGCCCAGTGCCTGTCTGCTACCTTGATACTTAACCTATAACGATATGTATACAAACCTATATCCCTATTGTTATATACTAATGTATTTACTTATATGTATGCCTATATTTATATTTCTATAAATGTTATTTGCCTCCTAGTTCTTTCCTCTGTTTACTTTTACTTTCCTCTTGTCCCACAATCTTATTTGATCTTCATTAGGCGCTCAGTAATTTCTCTCAGCTTCGTTGCACTTGATCAAACCCCACCAGGTGTTTTATATCCTCCTCACCATCGATTTTACGTCTCTTGTTATTCCATTGTCTCTCGATTTGTTGGCTCCGCTCGCTCTTTCTCCCACCTCCCCCTTTTCCCTGTCCCCCTAAACCATCGGTCCCATTAAGTCCCCTGCCCACCCTTCATTTTAAAGTATCAGTCTATATAAGATAGGCAAGATAAACAAAGTCTTTTCTTGAATCAGCACATTAGCAAAACCAGCTGTGGAAACCCCTTATAAGCCTTTGTGGACATTCCTGAGCTCAGGCATTTTCAATGACTGTGAAGCCGATGCAGGACCTCATGGTGTTTTGCGCTATGGTGCGTAGGTCACCGTGAATCAGGATGGACTCCCTGACACTCGGGGAATTGGGGGTGCTGTGGTCTACCAGCAGGGGTCATCCAGTGATGTCTCCTCTCCTCTCTGTCCTACAGCAGTGGAACGGCAGGGACACAGCTCTGATGGTCACCCGTGTGGTCAACCACAGGCGCTTCTCAGCTACCGTCAGCGTGGCGGACACCGCCCAGCGCAGTATCAGCAAGTACCGCTGCGTGATCCGCTCCGATGGGGGCTCCGGAGTGTCCAACTACGCGGAGCTGATCGTCAAAGGTGAGTGTTCCCAAGGCTTGTGGCTGGTGTTACTGGATTAGCCCAGCCATGCATCCCGACAGAGCCATAGACTGGCAGAGGGCAGGCTCTTGACTTACCTCTGAGACCATCTCCCACTCAGTAGGACCAGCTACCATACTCCCCGCCCGCACCTCCCCTCCCCCCCAAAAAGAAGAAAAAGCTTCTGTAAAATCTTATCATAGTTTGTTGCTCGGCACAGTGGACTCATAGGAGCTCTAGGTGAAACTTGTGCCGGACTTAACTCAGGCTCTCAAATATGGGATGGGTTTTCAATTTAAAGAGGAACCACACAGCATTGTGCTTGTTGTTTAAGGAGCCCTGGTGGTGTAGTGGTTTTGAGTTGGGCTGTGATCTGTAAGGTTAGAAGTTCAAAACTGGCAAGCAGTTCCATGGGAGAAAAGATGGGACTTTCTACTCAGGTAAAGAGTTAATAGCCTCAGAAACTGCCAGGGGCAGTTCTGCCCTGGCCACGAGTTGGCATTGACTGGGTGGCAGTGAACTTGGGTTTATCTCTGTTGCTGCACTTGGTGCTCTGGAGGCATCATGGACAAGTGCTCTGCTGTAAACAGAAAGGTTGGTGGTTAGAGCTCCAGTGGAGATGCTTCTGAAAAGATGGACAGCCTTGGGACACCCACAGAGGCTAGTTGAACTCTGGCCTACAGGATGGCCAGGGTGTGGGAATTCCCCGAGGACCATGTGCTGGGTTTGCTGCAGTGTTCAGAGATTACAGTAGTGATGAGGGGGTTTTAATTGAAAACACACAGTATGTTGAGGATTGGGTCATCCCACTGGCCCTGACTCAGGTTTCCCAATTAGTATGTGCCCGTGGACCTGGAGCAGTGGTTGGCATGCTTTCCATTGAAGTGGTTCCTTGTTGCTCCTTTCAGGGAGCACTAGATTCAGTTTTGAAGTAATGGTTATATACCAGCTTATCCAACGAGTTATATAATTTCTTGTGAATTGCTCGATTTGCAGTCTTTTGGGTACTCCAGGTGTTTGGGTTCCCCCCACCGCACACACACACACACACCTGCCTTTAACCCCTGAGTGGTGGAGCCCTTCTTCAGTCAGAGAACATTTTTATTCTTTGGAACAAGACTCTTTCTTCTTCTGGAGGGAAGCCCCCTGGGGGGTCCAGTGAGTAACCAGGCCAAAGGCTGTGAGCATCTTGATGACTACCTTCCTTGTGTTGCAAAATTGCTTTTGTAATAGCATAAGAAAAAGACATACCTACGAACCCCAGCAAACCAAACAGAACCAAATTCCAGCTTGCCAATTTGCTTTGATAGAATTTTTGCAAAGGATGGATGACCCAGTTTCCCCGGTGCTGGGTTCAGCCATTTTCAGAGAGGATCATCTAGTGAATGAAAGAATGAAGCATTCATAATGTGCAGATGAGACTGGATGTCAAATGTGCTTGGACGTGAAAACAGTGCTGATCCTCCAGGGGATCTGGAGTGGATTTCCTGGTGTGGGGTCGGGGTGGGTGTGTAGTCCTTGGTGTCGCATTCCTGGGTCCCAGTAACTGGTATCCTGGCCTGGACCTGAGGTCCACCTCCGGGTTCTCTCTCTTGGGTTATCCTGACTCAGATGTTCGCAGAGCCAAGTGTCTGTCACCTACAGCTCTCCACTTCAATGTCATCTGACCATCCTCTGTTGGGAATGCTCTGTCTCTCCAGTTGACCTTCACTTGCTATCATTTTGCCATGTGTCTTCTTTTGCACACAACTTGATACAAGTCAAAATCTACTCACTTGTGCCGTTTACATGGTACTTTTCTTTCCCTTGGGAGAAAGATGAAAGATGGCTGTGAGGGTGGAGACCTGGTCTTTTAGGTCAATGCCAAATTACGGGCACATCTTCCTGGTACAGACATGGAGCATACCCAACCCACTGAACTGCTGTTGGTGGTGTCTGCTTTTGCCCAGCAAACTTAGTTATCCTATAAGGTTGACCCTCAAAATACTTCCATGATGAATGAGTGGGTGAAGCCCTGGATTTTGCCAGAATTCATCCCTTCACCGCATCACCATAGCTCATAGCTGAGGATCACCAAATTAGGTCATCGTGGGGAAGTGGGGGAAGGGGTGGAGATGAGAGGGGAAAAATGGAATCCTCTTTAAAATTATTTGCATTAAGTGCCCTTAAAACATGAAAGAAGCTGTCAGGTTGATCCCGTCAGGCTCCTGTTTTTGCTTGTTGGTTCCATAAGATTGATGTGTGCGACAAAATGGCTTTTCAGGTACTCAATAGGTAATTTCCTGAGCTGTCCCCTCTGGGTCCCTCGCCATCTCTCTTCAGGTGGCCTCTGGTACTGGAACGGAAGTAGAATCTGTGCGGACAGCCCTGTCCCTGCTCTTTCTGCTTCCTCCATGTCCACTCCAGTTGTATCACTTCCTCCAGTCACGACTGAAATTCAACATGAGTCCCGATTCCTCCTCCTCCTCTTCCTGTCTCATATTTATGATGAATGTCCCCTCATCTGATCCCATGTTAGACTGTGCCAAAGTTCATTCACAGGATAACAATTTCTGTGTGTATTTTCTTCCACCTATAGCATCGTGCCTATTTACAATCCGCTGGTAGTAACGAGAAGCCCGGGCGCCTTGGATACAAAGTCCCTTCCCATATGTCATCTCATTCATTCCTAATTGCAGCTCAGCTCTTTGGTTTTATTTCCTTCCCTCATTTCATGGCTGGCAGAGCAGACACAGTCAGGCTGAGAAACGTGGGCAATCCTGAGGGACAGGGCTGGGGAGGTGGCCTTGCTGGCACCTGGCTTCATGATGTCATGAGTTTGGGACCCAGTGTGCCTGCCCAGTGGATCAGGCTCCTGTGACGTCCCTTCCACCTCCCAGAAACATCCCTGAAACATAGACTATGTTTCTCAACCCTTATTCCTCAAGTATAAGGTGTCCTCCAAGCAAAACAAGAAAATGAGGCAACCAGAGGAGGCCTGTCACCTTGGAGCAGTGGGTGGCCTGAAGCCCACTTGCAGGCAAACCAAAGCACTTGGGGAAGACTCTTATGAAGTTTGACTCACCTCTTAAGGCCCTCTTGCCTTGGCTAAGCCAGGAAGCCTAAGTGTTTTCATACTGAAAGAGTCGTTCTTGGGAAAGAAAAATCTCAGGGCAAAATATGCATCAGAGAAGAGAGAATCTGAAGGAACCAACAAAGCAAGATTCTCCAGGGGAATGTGCTTGTCTGAGGTGTAGGGTTGTGGTTTCTTCTC
>PVJH01010916.1:0-71367 GCA_004026705.1 Nesogale talazaci
CAGCAGAGACCCACCCCCCACCGCCCAAATCCCGGAGATGGTTGCGGAGCGGGCTGTCTTTAGTTCTGTTGCGCATTACGTCACCTTGCGTTGGAACCGACTTGATGGTCACTGACAACAGCAAAACACATTTCTTGACATTAAAAAAAAACACTATACCAAACGGCTTGTGAATCCGGTTTTCCAGCTCTGGTTCATACGCTCCACTTCCTAGGAAGGTCTGGGACCTCAACCCCCCCTTCCTCCCCGCCCCCACCACCACCTCAAACTCATAGCCATCGAGCCAATTGCAGCTCCCAGCGACCGGAAGGGGCAGGGCAGCACGGTTTCTGGGTTTCCCAGACGAGGGCTTCAGTGAGCAGAGCCTTCCCCGCTGCTGTGCAGCAGCTGCCGCTCTCAAACTGCTGGCTTGCCCCTTGGCAGCCCAAGGGAGCTTCACAATGTTCTCGGGAAACTTCCGTGACCTGTTTGTTTGTTCTGTGCTTCCGAGGACTTCGTAAAGCTCTGTTCAGAGCTGGTTGACTCCAGTTGCACTAGAGGAATGACTTTCCTGCCCTGTTCATGTTACAGTAATGCAGATTTCTATGAGCAAATGAAGGATGGCTCATACACACTGCAATCTGCAGATGACACAACTGTGCTTGCTGAAAAGCAGGAAGGCTTGAAGCACTTACTAGTGAAAATCAAAACTGCCTTCTGGGCTGAGCCCCTGTGGCCTAAGTGGTTGAGTGTGGCACTGCAGCCCCCGGGCGTGGCGGTTCAAATCCAGCGCAGGCTGTCAGGAGCAGCGCTGGGTAGTGCCCATGACCACCAGAGGCAGTGATGCCCCCCCCCCCAAAAAAAGAAAACTGCCTTCTGTATGACTTACATCTTCATACATAGAAAAATCCTCACAACTGGACCAGCGAGCAATGTCTTGATGAGCAGAGGAAAGATTACATTTGTGGAGAATATCATTTCACTTGGATCTGTAATCAGTGCTCATGGAAACAGTCAAGAAATCAAATAAAAGTGTTGTACTAGGCAAATCTGCTTCCAGAGACTTCGATAAAAGATTCGAAAGCAAAGATGTTTCTTCTTTTTTGAAAAATAATTATAATCAAGCCAGACTTTGTAACCTACTGACTCAGAATTTCCAAGTGGGCAGTTTTCATAAGCACTTCAGGTAAAATTCTTCATATCAAGGTGAACCAAGTATCTTGGAAGACAAGGTTCTCGTCGACTCCTAGGTAGTGGTTGTAACAATTCAGACAGCAGTAGGGCCTCCTGGGCTAAAATCCTCTTTCCAGTCCTTAGTAAGCTGTGCTGCCCTGTGAGGTCCGATCCGGTATCAGACTCAGCAGGAAGCAGGTCTCTCTGAGGCAGGAGGTGAAAAGACTTTCGTTCTCAACTTCTCATTCGCTGTTCACTCCCTGGACACTCTTTCTCTATTGGGTTTCATATTCATTGTGGGCTGAGCCCCGGCATCGTAGTGGTTGAGTGCAAGACTGCAGCCCACAGGGTTGGCGGTTCCAATCCAGCAGCAGCTCTCCAGGAGCAAGGCTGGGCCTCCCACTCCCACCAGGGGGCAGTGATGCACCCCCCGTCCCCAAAAATATTCACTGCAGTGTTCAGAGAGGGCTCACAGAGTCACTGTGCCTACATAAGCAATACTAATATAACAGATAAGAGTAGAAACAGAAAAGAAGATATGTTTAGCATATAGTCCAGCGTGGGTTCTCAATCTCTCAAGAGATCACACTTAAGTCTCAGAAAGAACCCGCTTAGCCATCCCGAAAGCCATTGTTCATTCTCAGCGAAAATAGCACATCAGTGGAAAAGAAGACCATCACGGGATTGGATTGACACAACGTCTGCACAACAGGCTACAACACAGCGGGTCAAGAGCATGGCACGGTTTCATGCTCTGGGGCACGGGAAACAGTATGTGTCGGAACTGACACCCAACAACAGAATCCCCCCTTCATTCTTCAGTTTCATCGGGAAATGTTATCTATATAATGTAATTGGCGATGCCAATAGGTTGTTAATTCAGCTGGCTCTGAGAATCTCCCAGCCAGCCAGCTCTTGGGTGGCCGCGGCTCCTGGGCAAGCCCTTGCTTAGGACACCCCCCAGCTCTCCGAGTGTTAGAGTGTTGGCCTGGCTGGTGGTCATTCTTTATCATCTCAGGCTGTCCTCTGGGCGTGCCAGTTTCCTCACCCTGTTCTGGTCCTGTCACAGTGGCTGCCTCCAGCACTGGTACAGGGTTACCGGCTCTCGAAGGTCCCCATCACAGGGCCTCTGTGTCCAAAGGCTGCACTTGTGATGATCAGGAGACACCATCTGAACCCTTTTACCAGTCATTAGACTGACTGATTCTCTCTCTCTCTCTCTCTCTCACACACACACACACACACACACTGTGTAAAAGTGAAATACATCTGATATTTACACGATTGAGAGTAGAAGGTCATTCTGTACCACAGACCGGAAAATTGTCATCTTTGGGCTTAAAATGTCCATATCTGAAAAGTGGAACAAGCATTTCCAAGGTTGTTCTGACTATTAAATGCAAAACGCTTAGAACGTTACCGTCTGACACACTATATTCCTATCTTATAGCTCTGGGACAGACCCAGAAATAATGGTTGAATGATTAAGTTGAATAAATAAGATGGGAGTTATAAACGAACTGGCTCACTCTCCGTTGGGAGTTTATTGGCATTTCAGGCGGTGATCTCAGGGAGGGCCGAGACCCTCTCTCCTTTGCCTGACCCACCTGAGACCACACAGAACTGTGGCTGTGAAGTGCCGTAAAGTCGGTTCCGACTTACTGCCTGGACCACATTAGTAACCTAATGAATGTGTGGTTTGGTTTTAAAATTAAAATCTACGTAGCTCCAATACTAATGGAATTCTATTGTACAACATTAAAGATAGAAAATAAACAGGTGTGTGATTTCCTTGTAGCAACATGGGGAAGCTCTGTGAAGCACAGGTGCTTTAATTAATGGCTTTATTTCATTTTCTTTCTCACACCTGATGAAGGCTGCTGTGGTTCCATCTGCTCAGACACTGAGGATTAGCGACTTCAGCTTCAGTGACTTTGAGCTGTCCGATCTGGAAACAGCCCTGTGTACAATCCGGATGTTCACAGACCTCAACCTTGTGCAGAACTTCCAGATGAAGCATGAGGTAAGGACGCAGTGTTGAGTGTTGGCCTTGGAGCAAAGCGTGCTTGTGTGCATGTGGAAGAAATGACTCGTGCCTAATAGGAATTGTTAAGCTTCAGTGACTAGCATGCTGTTATGCTCCACCCACCCACCCCCAAATATATCAAATCCTAATTTCTATGCCTGTGGTTTTAATCCCATGTGGAAATATGTTGGCTTTGTGATGTTAATCAGGGATTGTTAGCATAGACTATATCTTGTTTCTATGTCTTTGTATGTGTATGTTTGTGTCTCCCCCACTTTTAGGGGGAGGTGTTTCTCTTTTGAGATATAAAAGAGAGAGATGGGCTGAGCCCCGATGGCGTCGTGGTTGTGTGTGAGACTATGACCCACTGGGTTGGCAGTTCAAATCTAGCAGCAGTTCTCCAGGAGCAAGGCTGGGCCTCCTACTCCCACCAGAGGGCAGTGATGGCCCCCCAAAATCAAACAAACAAACAAAAAGAGATAGATGCCAAGATGAACATCTGCGAGATTGATGACAGGATGGATGTCTTACAAAGCTCCACAGGACAAGGAAACAAGCAAAAGAGACTAATTCTCTCCCCGGAGGCAGCACCCTGAATTCTGAGTGCTGATCTCCTCCATCAGGGGAGAATGACTTCATGCTATCTGTGTTATAGCATCATTAAGACAAATGACACCACTTGATCCGAATTCCCTCCTCTTCAAGAAAAACAACCAACTAGTAAAACGACTCCTGTCCTGTTTCACGCACCGGGTGGCAGGAGAGAGGAAGGGGATCCCAAGGGGAGAAGAGTTGGCAAAGGCTCACAGGCCGGAAGCTTGGGGAATGAAGGATGTGGGGCCCTGGCAGAGGCAGAGGGAGGGGTGAGAGCAACAAGTGGAAAGGAGTGAGAAGCAAGCACAGTGCTCGAACCTTGTGAACCACTCAAAGGAAAATGACAGGGATTTTTGAAAGAGAAGAGGAACACAATTTGGCTCCAGAGATAAAAGCAGCCATGTTCAGTATGGGCCTTTCAACTGAGAAAGTCGGGGGGCTTGATAGGATGCCAGACTTTTGATTGGAGCCACATAGTGAAGTCCTTTGGGTTAAAGATGGTTTTAGCCCCAGTGGTTACCTTATTCTCAGAAAGTAGCAACACGAAAAGTGATAACTTTGAGTATCCTTTGGAAGGTACAAGGGGCGACCCCTGTTGTACAGTAGCTGGGTAGGGATCTGGAGCCCTGGTGGTAGAGTGGGCACTACGATGGGCCGCTGACCTCGGAGTCAGGAGTGGGCAACCGCCAGCTGCTCCATGGTAGAACAATGCGTCTTTCAACTCCTGTAAAGAAGCCCACAGGGACAGTTCTGCTATGCCGCGGGGTGGCTAGCGGTCAGTGGTGAGTGAGGCATCAGACTAAGGGCTAGCTCGTTGTCATTTGGTTGTTAGGGGCCTGAGTCAATTCTGAGTCATAGGAAACCCACAGAAAGAAACAGTGCCCAGTATATGCCATTCTCACAGCTATTGCTATGTTGAGCCCATTGCTGCAGCCAGGGACAGTCTGTCTGGACAAGCACCTTCTTTTTCTCTCTGCCTCTCGACTTCCCCAGGGATAGTTCTCGCCTCATAACAGGTCCAAAGTATGTGAGACCAAGTCTCAGGCATCCTTGCTGCTAAGGGAGTATTCTGGCTGCCCCTGGTCCAAGACAGATTTGTTTGTTCTTGGTACTCCGTTCATGGTACTCCCAGTATTCTTTGTCAGCTTCATCATTCAAATGCATTGATAGAAGGACTAGACCAGAAAAGACTTTTTTTTTTTTCCAGAAAAGACTTTTTTTAAAGCCTTTATTTAGTTCCTCTAGAATTGCCCTACCAGTGGGTTTCCAAGGCTCTTTAGGGGAGCAAAAAATGATTTCACACTATAGGCTTGGAGGTTAGCAGTCCTTCATACAGCCCACACGATTCCCTCATCTTGCCTTTGAAGGTCTTCTTTCTGGTCAGTTCATTGTCTACACTCCTTATACAAATTTCATTCCAGAAAATTGGAATGGCTGAAGGTCTTTACTTTTCAACAAGTCATTCATTCTCCCAAAGAAAATGTCTGATCTTATCCCATGCCCCCAGCCCTACATACGGTGTACCTGTCGGTGATGAGTTGTCCCTGCTCTCTGAGTCATCACTGTTACCATGAAAACTAAGGTGGTGTCATGGTGGTCTTATTGGGAGCCCTGAATCTAATTCTTTCTTGAATTTATCTAAAGGTTATACTATTCCTTCTTAGGTGAAAACAAGAAACTATCTACTGACTCTATTCTAATGGTACTGCTCTCCTGTTAAGAATGTATTGGTTTAGGGATATCGTCTCATTAAATCATTATAAAAGCATCTGGGAGTGGGGTGGGGACGGGAAAAAGAAAGAAAGGAGAAACAAAAGCATCTGCAAAAGGCTCTTTTTAATTACTGTCTGCATTTTACAAATGAAGACTTTGAGACAGCATGGTAGAGTGTAAAGATCATGGATTTTTTTTCCCATCACACTGGAATTTGTTCTCTTAGTAATTAGCTCGCTTTTCGTAAACACCAACTCCGTGTCCTAATCTGTTCAGTGGGGCATAATGGTCATACCCACACCGCACCCTACCCCTACCTTGGAGGTATGGTGGATATTGCAAATATGACTATTTAAATGTAGATGTTTAAATGTTCTGCTCAACACAGAAATATACAATACATAGGCTAGCTTTTGACTAGTGAGTACTGGATTGCTAACCACAAGGTCAGCTGTTCATAATCACCAGCGCCTCCAAGGGAGAAAACGAGGCTTTTACCTCCTGCAAAGAGTTCAAGTCTCAGACACTCAAGAGGGACAGTTCTATGCTGTCCTATAAAATAGAATTCTTTGCTATCTATGAAAGAGAATTGACCCTGTGATGGTGAGTTTAATGTCACCTCCTCAGATGTCTCCATTGTAGATTATTGGGCTTGGCTTGTTAAAACCTATTCCATGAAAGGAATGAAGATTTCATTCCGTTCTCTTTTGTGTTAAGCTCTCAGGCTTACTGGCTTTGAGTCAAAGCTGACTCGGACCAACCCTGTAGGATGGGGGTGCGGGGGGAGCGGGTAGGAAGGAAGAACTAACTCTGTGGATTTCCAAGATTATTATAACTCTTTAAGAGAGTAGAAAGCCCACAAGGAGTGACTGGTGATTTCTAATTGCTTCCTGCTAGCTCCAGTCAACGTTGATGACTTGTCAAATCTCCTTTCCCAGGGTCCTTTCACACTGTGCTAGCGAGACTTTGGTTGAAAGGGTTTGACCCATAAGAAAGTAGTGCCACGTACTGTCTTTTTGTATGAAATTCCTCTGAGTTGAATTTATTTCTTATTAGGTGTTGAGATAGCATTGGAAAGCTGGGTAGAGAGGAAGAGTTTCTTTTGTAAAGTTTATGCTTCGCCTTTTCTTAAAGTACGCAAGTACTTCCCCTCAATTTGTGCTTCATCTGCATTCCTTTTTATGTTTGAGTAACTACATCTCTGATTCTGACCAAGGTCATTCTGGTTGGCCTTTCTGCCTCTTCTGTTACTTAAATTTCCTATCTTTGCCCTGGTGACCTTGCTAACTACAAGGTGGGTTGTTTGGAATCCCCAGCAACTCCTTGAGATAGGGATGGGGCTTTCTACTCCCATAAGAGACTTAGCGTCTCAGAACCCCACAGGGGCAGTTCTGCCCTGTCCCTGCCCTGTTGGGTCGCCAAGAGCCAGAATCAGCCCGGAGAGTGTTGGTCAACATAATATAGGATGGATAATTCCATCAAAATGACTTTACTGGAAGGAATGCTAGCTTCCCTGACAATGATAAGTCTGAGTTCTAAGATTCACCTCAGTTTCACTTGCAGATCCCCTTGGGTCACTCTCCTGCAACTAGTACTTCTTGCCAATCTCTGTAACAGATTCCTCACTCCTGTAAAAATAGATAAAAAACTATATCTACAGTACTATTTAATTTTCACCTCCCATCTTCCACATCTCCTTCTTTTCTCTGAAGCGCATCTGTTTCGTTTTTTGCCTCCCTTGTTTGCCTGTTCTTTAGCCTGACCACAAATTCTCTCGCCCTGAGAGAATCCTCAGATTGGCTTCGTGCCTCTTGGTTTGCTGTCTCCACACAGTATTGCTGTTTACATGCAAATGCCTCCTTCTTAAGGCAAGTGGTTGTGTTTGCCAGTATGGAAACGTGCACCTTTGTTATTCCCACTCTTAATTAAGGGTCTCGAAGGCAGGAGCTATGTTTTCACTTTCTTCTGTCTCATCCATAGCTCCTTGACATGTCTGTCAGCTAGGAAAGCTTCCGTAACTCCTGGAAACTGAGGGAGGGTGCTGAGCATGCTGTCTTGAGTCATTCAACTGCAAGAGCTATTCCCCAGTGCTGGACAAAATGCAAGGTCACAGATTTAAATGTTGCCCTATATCCACTGGGCACTTCACCCATCTCACCATGACTTCCTGGGTTTAGAACATCCTGATCACAAAATTTGAAACGGGACTTAAATCTACCGATTAATTACCGTATCCATGAGAGAGCACCCCCGTGGAATAGTGAAATACCACAGTCAGCAGTTCAAAACCGCTAGCTGTTCCATGGAAGAAAGATAATGCTTTCTATTCTCCTCCAATTTACAGTCTCAAAAATAATCCGGGTTTTCTTGTTAAAATTTTTTTGTTTATATAATCACCTATTGTTTTCTATATCATTTATCATTTATCCACATGATTTCTACATGTGTTTCGGAGGAAAAAAAACTGCCAAATTTAAATATATTTTATATTGAGACCTCTTTAGTATGTCTTAAACAGGACAAAGGCCAGGAAAAAAAAAAAGAATCTTCCAGTTGACAGAGACCATCAGCATGAAGCCATCAGATGGAGACACAGCCTACTTAGATAAAGCATTAGAAACACAGGAAATGGCCATAAAAATCATGATTAGCAGCAGATCAATCCATTCATTATGGTGGGGGCGGGGGGGAGGGTTGGGGAAATGAAGGAAGCAGGAAAGGGACCATGATTGAGATTCAATCACTATTGCAGATAAGAAAAATGCCCAGAATTGGCTCTTAACGGCCCACCCCACCCCACGCCATGACTCATGGCTTTGCAACCCCACTTTCCATCAAGGATAATAAGTTCAAGAGTGTGAAACTGGCCAGTGAAATAAGAGCAAACTCACTGTCTGAGGGCAAAGGGCAAAGCTTTAGATATTGCTGGCCCACGGTCAGAAAGAACTCGGTGGAGACCAGTTTTTGTAGAGACTCAGATAAATGCAGAGCCGCCACCCAGGAGCAGGGATGGAAGAGAGAGATCAGATAGGAAGGGTGAAGGGAGTGGAGGGGGGGGGGCGGAGGAGAGGAAGAGGAGAAACTGACTGAGGGGAAACTGACCGACCACACAACTACACACACCCCTCCTGGGGAAAGACCAATGGAAACCATGAGGGAAGGAAGACAGTGGTTAGTGTGAGACATGGAACTAATAATTTTTCATCTATCAAGGGGTCACAGGGGTACGGGATGAGGGGGGGGAAGAGGAGCTGATATCAAGGCCTCAATAGAAAATAACTGTCGGGATGAGCCCCGGTGGCGTCGTGGTTGTGCACGGGACTGCGGCCCACTGGGACGGAGGTTCAATTCCCGCTCACAGGAGCAAAGGCTGGGCCTCCTACTCCTACCACCAGGACAGTGATGCCTAAAAAAAAGAAAAGAAAAGAAAAGAACTGTCTAGAAAAGAATGATGGCAACATGGACAAATATGTCTGATACAATTAATGTATGGGTTGTAATAAACATTGTAAGAGCTCTCCAAAAATTGATTTTAAAAAAAAAGCAGATCTAGAGCTCCTGCTGAAAACTGTACCATTACACAAACCTCATGTTCAGCATTAAACTTCAGTACAAGTGTTTCAAATTGTATAGCTTTTGCTTCATATTCTCCGATAAGATTAACTCAGACTTTGTGCAGAAATGATTATAACCACAGGTAGAATCCTTAAGAAGTTGCTGTGAAGTCAGTTCCAGCAAGTCAAGCCCATGAGGGTCAGTAGACAATGCCTCACGGGGTTTCCAGCAGCTGGCCCTTTCTCTGAAGTGCATTACCGGGGGCCTCGGGAGGCAGGGGAACCTCCGACACTTTTTGAGAATAGTCAGACATGTTCACCATTTGCACCACTCTTAACCTCCTACCCACCTTCAACCCACAGGAGGGGATTCCGACTCACAAACCCCCTCTCAGGGATTCTGTGGTTGTAAATCGTGACGGGGTGTGTGTGTGTATGAGTGACAGCCTCATCTCCCTCCACTGGAGGGCTGGTGGGTTTGAATCACGGCTCTGAGGTTAGCGACCCAATTCCTAACCCAGAGCGCCTTCCCTATCCATCATAGTCACTCCAAAACCAAACTCACAGCCATCCAGTCAATTTCTGATTATTCCTTGCCATGCTACAGGGCCAGTTAGAACTTTCCGTGCGGGTTTCCGAGACTCACTTGTTACAGCAAAAGACCTCATCTTTGTCCTCAGAAGAACCGTCAGCCTCCAACTGCCAGCCTGGTGGTTAGCAGCCCCGTACAGATCCATTGCACGCCATGGCTCCTGCACTCAACGCTGCGCCATCCAGTCTAGAGGGCAGGGCAGAGTGGTCCCTCTGGGTTTCGGAGACAGTCAGTCTTCACAGGAGTTGAAAGCCCCATCTTAATCCCAAGGGCGGCTGGTGGTTTGAAACCATGACCTTGCTGTTCACAGCCCAACTTGGTGCACAGTCGAACTCAGAATCAGTGAACCACCGGGGCTCCTTTTCAGTGAGCCAAAGGCCCTATTGGTGGAGAGGTTAGGAGACTGTGTGGTTCTTCATTGTTCAAACTTCCCCTTGAATTGAATGACTGAATAGGAACTAGAAATCAGAGGAGGACTGTGAAATCGTTGTTTCCACCAACAACCAGGAAACCTTGCTGCTGGCCGACCTTGGCAGCCAATCATACCATGTTATCAAAGGAGGCCTCTTGTCTCTGGAACGTTTTCCATTCCTCCTTGTGCTCAAAGCATCCTCAGTGACAGGTGAGGAGAAGAGCACATATTTCTCTGGACAGATCCCCCAACCATTCTGAAGCAAACCATTCTGATCTGAAGAGACTCTGAAGCTAGCACACACCCAATAACCGTGTTTGGGGTCCAGGAATCCCTGGGAATTTGATAAAAATATTCCCAACCCATGAGTCTGTGAACATTCTATTCTTTTTATGTTATCTTTTAAAAGATAACATTTTCTTATATATGAGCCAGGAATTTGTTTTGCTTTTGCTACTAGTTACTTCTTGAGTACCGAGCAATAACTCTGCCTGAATATGTAAGCATGGTTTAAAAGTGACAGGGCTGTAAGAGTTGGGTTGGAACTTACAACTCCAGGTTGTACTGGATTATGTGCTGAGTCCTTTTCATCCCCACCCCATCCAATGCAATCCAATTCAAAGCCTTCCACTAAATACTGCCTTGGAAGGTTAAAATGGGAGCGAGGGTCCCTAAGGCTGAATGTGGGAACCTGTGTGAATTGTGGTGCTGCAGAAGAAGAGTGAAAGTACCGTGGACTGCGAAAAGGACAGGCGGATCTGCAGTGGAAGAAGTCAGGCCAGCGTGCTTCTGAGAGGCAATGACAAGACTCCTTACATGGTGTGGACCTGTTGTCTGGAGAGACCGGTGTCTGGAGAAGGCCTTTGTTTTGTGCTTGGTCAAGTGGAGGGGCAGTGACCCAGAGGAAGGGCCTCCGTGAGGTGCAGTGACCCCATGGCTGCATGCTCGGGCTCGGGCACAGGAACCATTGGGAGAACCTCACGTGACTGCCTAGGTTCACGTGAGTCGGAGCCGACGCCACGGCACCTAACCACTACAGCAGCAATATGTGTGACTATCCGTGTGGAGGAGCTAGCCACGTCAGCGATGCCCTCGTGCCACTGTCTGGTAAATGTTGTACTGCCAACAGCAAGGTTAGTCATTCAAAACTCGCCATGAGAGAGGAGGCTCTCACTTCTCGTCAAGATAGAAAGCCTCTGCAGCCCAATACAGACAGGGTCTCCAAGGGAGAGTAAACTCAACGGCAGTGGGGTGTTATGTTTGGTTTAATTGATGACACATGGACATAATAGCTTCTTTGCAGTGCGTCTGAGCCCTGCCCAGGCTAAAAAGGACTGTTTCAGAGATGCCTTGTGTTTCACATATAATTGAATTAGCTTGGGGGTTACCACAGGGAATGGTGGACATGGGAGTCAGACGGCTCCAGCTTGAGGCGTGGGCCCACCCCGTGCTGTCAGCTTGGCCTCAGGGAAATGTGTTGCCTCGCCAGCCATTCTCCTCCCCTGCAAAAAGCTGAACGGAGCGATTGCCACTGCTACCCCCCAACCCCCGCCCAGACACCACACACACACACACACACACAAATAAAAGGTTTAAATGCAAATACAACACTGTGCCTAAAACATAATGAATGTGATCTGTGCCAGCAACTGTTGTCATGCGTTTATTCCCGACAGGTTCTTTGCAGCTGGATTTTAAGTGTCAAGAAGAATTACCGGAAGAACGTTGCCTATCACAATTGGAGGCATGCCTTCAATACCGCTCAGTGCATGTTTGCTGCCTTAAAGGCAGGCAAAATTCAGGTACTTTTAAAAATGGTTCCTATATTTAAGAAATGCTATCGCTTGAAAAGTGAAAACTGACAGCATATTTTCCAAGGTTATTTTAGGGAGTGCTAATAATTGAAAGCAATATTTACTCCTGTTTACTTTACAGTCCACATTGAGGTAATTGAGGAAGCCTTTTCTTTGGTGCTGTAGAGTCAATTCTGACACCAGGCAACTCAAGAGGAGTGGGTGGAAGTGCCTCCTCTGGGGTCCTAAGCTCAGCTCCTTCTTCGAGCAGGGAGTCTGGCCCCTTGAAGTGCCTCTGGACTACTCTGGCAGGCTCGAACTCCTCACCTTTTGCTTGTAACTAATTGCTTAGTCAGTGTACCACTAGGGCTCATTTAAGGAAGTCTGGTACCATTATTTTAGTATGATGAAATACTTTATTACTAATATGTACTGTGACATACTTAACTTTCTTAAAATTTATGTTACACTCTACTCGTCTTTGGGCAAATGCCTGATTTTCTTCAGAGAGAAACCCTGTAGTATTATTAAGATTGAAGTAAACCTATTTTCTCATGCTCCACCTACTCTAAAGTAAAGCTCTGAACTTTGGAGACCAGGATTCCAGAGGCTCCTATTCTTCAGAGGTCCCAGTCTGTCGTATGTTGTTCTTGTTAGTATTTGATTTTCACTCACAGTTGATTTCAAGCTTACGTACCACGAAATGAAACATTACCTATCCCTGTCTGAAATTACTTACTCCTGCCTGTATGAATCGAGTCAATTTTACAGGAACTCCAGTACTCTCACCAGATATATGCAGCATGCATGCTGAGCAGATAATCAGAACATCTGACTTACCTGAAGAAGAATGTGACACCGGGCTTGGAGGGAGGTTGAGTAACAACCTGTGGGTTACAGATGACACAAGCTTGCTTGCTGAAAATAAAGAGAACTTGAAACACTTTCCGATGCAGATCAAGGGTTACGGCCTTCAGTATGGATTACAACGCAGTGTCAGAAAGACCCAAAATCCTCACACCTGGACCAACAGGTAGCATCATGCTACAGGGAGAAAAGATTGAAGTTGTCAAGGATCTTTGTCTTGCTTGGACCACAATTGATGCTCGTGCAAGCAACAGTCAAGAGATCAAGCAGTGCCTTGTATTGGGTGGATCTACCGCACAAGACCTCTTTAAAGTGTGATGCGCAAAGATGTTACTTGCAAAGATGGTCTTTTCCCTGGCTTCAAGATGCATGTGAAAGTTGGATATTGAAGAAGGAAGACCGAAAAAGAATCAGAGTCTGTGAATTACGGTGCTGGAGAAGAATGTTGAAAGTACCACGGACTGGAGCAGAGAAGTACTGCTCCTTATCGGCAAGTATGGTGAGATCCCATCACCTCTATTTTGGACATATTGTCAGGAGAGACAAGTCCCTAGAGAAGCTTGGTGAAGTAGAGGGGCAGTGACAACGAGGAAGGCCCTGCAGGAAATGGGTTGACCCAGAGGTCACAACAATGAGCTCAGGCATAGGAACAATCTTGCAGATGGCCCAGGACTGGGCAGTGTCGTGCATAACGTCACTATGGGTTGGGACTGAGTTGATGGCACCTAACATCTTTAATCAAGGACTTTCGATCTCACATCCATTGACTTTACCAGGAAAGTCAATACACGAGATAATCAAGCCATTGATTCCTGCAACAAAGAGCACTGGAGGTAGACACCTGACTTCCTATGGCTTCCTCATTGCCTCAAGACCGGGGTCAGACAACCTTCCATGATCCATCCTTCTGTACCTTTCTGAGACCAACCTTTTCTCCCATCCCACTCTACATCTATGCCAGATAAGGGGGTGGGGGTGGGGGGGCAACACACAGTCTCCTGAGAGTCTACAGGCCGCAGCCTGGGATGTGACTGCTCTCAGTGGCCTCTGCCACCTCAGACAGACATCCTGAACGTGCTCTTCCGAGGTCCTCACTTTTTCTTTGTCACAATTGCTTCAAAGATGGCCTATCAAAAGGGCTCTCTCTTAGTGTTACCCACGCCCTATTTACTTAGTCCCACCCACTTGTTTGTTAGCAGTCCCTCTGAGAAATAAGGCCAGAGTGCTCCTTAAAAGCAAGGCTGGGGAGACATCGTCTTACATATTTTTGATGTATTAGGAGACCTGTCCCTGAAGCAGGACATCATGTGTGCTAAAGTGGAGGGATGACAAAAAGAGGAAGGCCCTGGGTGAGATGGATTGACACAGTGGCTGCCCCAATGGACTCAGACATAGGAACCATTGTGAAGCTTGAGCAAGAACCCTGGATTGTTTCGTTCCGCTGTGCGTAGGGTTGTTGTGGGTCGACCACCTAACACAAACGTAGACCCAGGGACAGCATCAGCACATCACATTGCATTGGGTAAATCTGCCGCACAAGTTCTCTTTGAAGTATTGAAGAGCGGGCTAAGCCCCAGTGGTATAGTGGTTGAGTGCAGGACTGCGGCCCATGGGCTTGGCGGTTCAAATCCAGCACCAGCTCTCCAGGAGCAAGGGTGGGTAGCTCCCACAACACCAGAGGGCAGTGATGCCCCCCCCCTCAAAAAAAAAGGTTGAAGAACAAGGATGTTACCCTGAAGACTAAGGTGCTTCTGACCCACGCCATGATGTTTTCAATTGCCTGGTGTGTCAGAGAGGGTTCTCTAGAGAAATAAAACCAGGACACTAGTAATTCTCTTTATATATTTATATAGAAAGAAGTGTATATAAGATAAGAAAGAAACAGTTAAGTAATCTATAAAGCAGTACAAATTGCTCAGTGCAACTCACTTGCGTGAGACAGCTAGAAGACTGGCAGTCCTTCAAGTCTTGGGGGCCACTGAGTAGTCCTCTGTAGAGCAATTCAACTATCTGGCCACAGGCAGCAAACAGCAAAACGGGTCGCCAACAGTCAGCCAGATGACAGAGTCCAACAGTCCCCAGCTCAAGAGATGTATATCCGAGGAGCGTGGCAAAGTAGGGCTTGAAGGAACCTCAACTCACAGCTCCACAGTCCATGATTAGGTGTCCCACGGGTAGTGTTGCTTGGAGGTCGAGGCACAGGACGAACAAAGCAGTTGTCTGGTCCGAAGATCCGAAAGCTAGAAAGAGAGAGGGTGAGACTCGCTGAGCCCTTCCTATCTCAACCCTTCAATTCATCCCATGTATTCATTGGTCATGCCATCACAACAGACCCACCAATCTTCTGTGGCCATGTTGGCATAACAAACCTGGCCATCACACCTGTTATCCATGTGAAAGTTGGACGGACATTGGCTATGGAAGCAAGCAGGAGATTCCATCCTTTGACTTGTGGTGCTAGAGAAGAGTATTCAAAGTGGACTGCCAGAAAGACAAACCAGTCTGTCTAGGAAGAAGTACAGCCAGCGAGCTCCTTGGTGGCAAGCGTGGTGAAACTCCATGCTTTGCACAGGTCAGGAAAGACCAGCTCCTGAGGAAGGCCATCATGCTTGGTAGCATGGAGGGCAGCAAAGAAGGACAGCCTTCCAGAAGCTGGACGGACACAATGACTGCCACAGGGGGCTCAGAGAGAGAACTACTGTGAGAATGACCCAAAACCGGCCCGTGTTGCCTTCTGCTATGCATAACATTGCTATTGTTGGACCCGTCTCCATGACATCTAGTAACAGTCATGCAGAAGAATCGGTTAAAGAAATTTCATCCCACCATAATTTCCTTCCAGGCCAAATTTCGTCCATAGCCCTGTCCTTAGATGCAATTTCAATAAGAACTGACTTTTAGTCCAGGGAAGTGACTCGTGGCACCATCCATCACACATCCGTTCTTAATACCCAGCCTCCTTCCCTTTTACCTGTGTTTTTCCTTTAATAAATTCTAAAAGTTGTTTTTTTTTTGTCTCTACTGCATTAAAAGAGGTAAATGGTCTCAGAGAAACCAAAATGAAATGCCATGACCTTATATTCCTGCTGTCACAGACATTTATAAGGAATTGGCCATGTTTATTGCGGGTATGCGGAGGTTATGAGGCTTCTCACCCCAAAGATGGCTCTGGCCTCTTGTTAGGAAGGAGAAAATGAAGATTTGTGTGTGCTTCATACAACCTAGGCAGAGCTGCGAATTCCAGCAGAATGGATGCAGTCAAGACTTCAATTTTTTTTCTTTGTCATTCTTAGTAATAAAGGAGAAAAATAGCATAAAGAATACATATGGCAGATGTTTGAAATAAGCTCTTTGCCTTTGGGGAATATGCATATTTTCCATTTCTAGTTAACTGTCTTTGTTTTGTTGCTTAGCTTTATATTCACTGTTTACCTCCCTTGAGGACACGGTAACTTGTAGCAGAAACTGGCAGCAGCAGAGTGTGCAGGGTGGGAAAAGTCAGAGAGGAAACAGTCGTGTAAAATTTTACGATGATTCCTTGTGTGTTGTTGGTCCTGTGTCCATTGCCATCACGTCTGGTCTGTCTCATGGTGGCAGAGAACGGTGCTCCTTGGCACTGCCCAGGCTGTGGCTTTGGTGTGAACAGATCAGCTCTGACTTCTCAGCGGCCCTTCGATGGGTTGCCCACATCGGCTGTTTGACTAGTGGTCCAGGACTGCACTGCTGGCACCACCAGACCCAAAACCAACCGCACCGCCATCCAGTCCTTTCAGACCTCTAGTGACTGCCCCTTACTGTTTCTAAGACTTTCAATCTTTCTGAGACCAGACAACCTCATCTTTCACTTGAAGCAAAGCTGGTGGATTTGAACCATGGACTCTGTGGTAGGCAATTCAGTGCATGGCCCACTATCCCACCACAGCTACTGGTGTAGTTCATCTTTACATGTATGCAATTGAGGTGGGAAATTGAGAATTCATGGTATTTACTATGATGAATGACATTTTTTGGGGGGGCGGGGGGCATCACTGCTCTCTGGTGGTGGGAGTAGGAGGCCCAGCCCCACTGCTGGAATTGAACCTCCATCCCAGTGGGCCGCAGTCCCAAGCACAACCACTACGCCACCGGGGCTCAGCCCAATGAGTGACATTTTAATAACCCCATTCTCATGACAAAGTACTTTGAAGTCCCTACTGAAGATGACTCTAGCTTGAGTTTTCTGTGTGTGAGCATAAGACACACTCATGAAATACTGAGACTAAACACATGATTACTGAACTAAGGATATATAATTAATGTCTTCTCTCCCTCCCCCCTTAACCTCTGGCCACCTAGGGCAGGTTGACTGACCTGGAGGTCCTTGCATTGCTGATTGCTGCACTGAGCCATGACCTGGATCACCGCGGAGTGAATAACTCTTACATCCAGCGGTAAGCAACTAGAAAATGCCCCTGCTAAATTGTAGGGCTGTATTCCATTAGATGAAGAGTCGCTGTGACGCTTGAAGGTTCAGTTTTGGTTGCTCTCAGTGCCATTCATAGTCTGATTATATTTAAGGGAAGTGGGGGAAAATGTCAACTCAGTATTGGGTTGGGTTGGGGTGGGAGGCTGGGGAGTAAAATTGCTAGCCTGAAGTTAGAAAGAAAATGATTTGTGCTCAGAATCGTATATCTTTAGCGGACTTACCAGGCATGTTGCCTCTGCTTTTGTAGACCCAGCTAAAGAATATTTTTGAGGCTAGTTCCAAAGAAGTAGGATATTACCCTGGAATTGAAATACATATATATCTTTGAGAAGTGTTTAGTTGGTACTCGGAGAAGGTACTCAATTGGGTGGCCCCACAGTACAGGGGCTGCAGTCTGGCACGGATTCACATCTTGGCTTTGGTTCACAGGCCCTGTGTGAGCTTGGGCAAGGTAGCTAATTTATCTTCTTCTCAATTTTTTGACATTAAAAAATTTTTTTTTAATTATCTAGGAAGTGGAGATGATTCTGTTCTCCATGGGGTTGGTGTACATTTTAACAGATAGCATGCATCCGTGTCAGTAGAAAGCTTGCTACAGGTTTGGTAGTAAATCATGGTGGGCCTCAGATGCTCATGGTCATCACACGCCCTCTCTGCATCCGCTGCTATTGGTCGTCAGATGCTAACCCTTCAGTAAGCGCTCTCAGCTCCTGCAAGGGTCGAACCTTTGTGACATTTGCGGTGGCAGATGAGGTGATCACAGTGACGTCACTTGTCTTCAACATTTTGAGGACAGTGATGTTTTCCTAGAGCAAATTAGCTAGCAAGCTACATGTCAATAGTGAGGTCCTTTACTCCTGGTTGTTTTGAGTAAAGCGCATTCCAGGTGTTTGAGCGCTTGAGAGGCCTTCAGAACGCTGACTAATCAGGTTCCCCGTAGAATCTGTAAGGAATAGAAAACGGCACAGGAAGGAAAGGCAGCCATGCAGCAACCGCAGCCTCTGCCGACCTTTCGAAGGGGAAAGATCGCAGGCTCTCACCGCGTGTCAGAGATGGCCTGTTTCCTCTTCACAATCTGACGTCCGGCGAGAACTGGCTGGGTGACCTGGGCCACGTGTGCTCTGACTCCCGTGCTTTGTCCTGTGAGCCTGTTCCCGAGCCTCACATAGACACAGGGAATCGTGCTGAAAAGCAGCATTGGCATGGAAAGGTGGGTAGCACTGAGCCAGTCGCGTGGCATGGCATGGCATGGCCTGGCATGGCCGGCTACAGCTCAGAGCCGTCCTGTGACGAGGCTCCCTCTCTACCCCAGCACATACACAGTGGTGTTGGTCTGCATTGACTGTGCCAAGATGCTATATCGCCTAGCTTTGGAGTGAGAAAAAAAAAATCACTCGGCTATTTTTTCCTGTGTTTATTTTTAAATGCTTAGCCGGGAAAACATCTGGAGAAACGTCATCTCCACACAGCAAAAAAAAAAAAAAGAAAAAAAAAGTCCTGGGAAAAAGTCACAGACTACAAAATTGGGCCTTCACACACACCACAGAGCAATCTTCTACTGAGGCATAATAACTTTTTTAAAACCATGTGAAGCTGTTTCAGAGATTTTTATTTTTCTGACATCCCTGCGGTAGAGAAAACCAAAAATTTTCCAGGGGGTGGCTCTTTGATTCTTTGCTTTGTGGCAAATTAAAGTAGGATTCTCTTTACCACAGGGACTCTGAAGAGATTAAAAGTACCATGAACATGTGAAGTGTTAATTTCGGAAAAGGCATCGCATCCAAGGATCTCAATCAGACATTCAGATGTGTGTGGAAAGTATAGTAAAAGGAGACATGGAAGAAAGACTTTAACCCACCAGGAAGAAGTAGGACCCTCCCGTGGTGGCCAAGTTAGAAACTGAAATGCTTCTTTCTTAAAGTCCTTGTCATAAACTACATTGGGACCAGGAAGCCCTCCTCTAGTTCCTCTCTTATCTGGAAGACTGCCGTTAGGGGACTAGAAGTTTGACAGTGACATGTTGGAGGTAGAGCATTCACTGCCTGCACATATGTGTCCCACATAAGCTTCAAAGATATTGCAGATGGGTATGCATTGTTACTTTTTTAAAAGGAAGTAGCAGGAACAGAATGGCTGATGTGCAGACACCCATTAGACAAAGCACAGTTTTAATGCTTGGATGGTGTCAGGAAGTTTCCCGTATTAGAGCTGCAGCCATTGCAAGGAGACTGTCCGTGCATTGCCTTGGCGAGATTTCGGTTTGGTATTTTACAAGACTCTACCTGGGAATAAGGCTACATTTTAGGACATTTTAGGATGAAGTATGGGCAGTTATTTTATTGCCTGGTATTTTTGCTAGACAGCAAGAGAGCTAAAAACATACAGGATGTGGTTCTTGCCTTGTGGCATTTTATATTCTCATTTTAAAAATTAGTAATCCATGCAGGAAGGGGTGAAAAAACAACTTAGTCTACATCCTGAGTAGCGTAGTGACATTATACGTGCTTAGCTGAGAAGGAGATTGGTCAAGATTAGTAGAGTCCATCTCCACTAGTTTTGTTTTCTTTTGTTTCATCTCAACTATGAATGGAGAAAGTGAGGCTCAGGTTGAGTCTGTTTATAGGGTTTTCAGAGAAGGAAAAGTAAAGATGTGCTAGGAACACTGTTAGGTGGGTATTTTCATGGAAGAAGGAGTGGCCCTTTGAAGGAGAAATTTGACCCTGAGAAGAAAATAATAAATACCATCAAGTCTCAGAAACCCACAGGGCTGGTTCTGCCCTGTTTCCCAGTATTGGGATGGGTTGGCATCAACTCCATGACAGTTCATTTGGTTTGGGATGAATTAGAAAAGGCACAGAAGTGCTTGGTCAAAGAAGTGCTTGGTTTTATTAAAAATTAGGAGAATCAGTCAAATGGGGTGGGGGGGATGGAGGGAGTTTTCTAATAGCCTCTGTCAGACAATGTGCATTTGTATTCAGAGAGCTTCTCCCTTCCTGGGTCTTCTTTGCTCACGCAATGGAACAGGGGACAGCTGCAGTTGTGGGCAGTTCATTGGCTATAGAGAGCCACTGGGTCTGAGGGACTTAAAAGACCAAATAAATAAACACTTGTCCAAGTTCAAAGGTTGTACAGTCCAGTTTGACCAAGCATGAGAGCATGAGATCTGGAGAGACTGCAGATCTGAAGATGAATAGCACTTCTAATTAGCTCAGTGATGATGATGGTGGTGGAGGTGGAAGTGGAGGTGGTGGTAGAGGTGGTCCTGGTGGAGGAGGTCGAGGAGGAGGAGGTGGTGGTGGTGGTAGTGGAAGATTATGCCACCGACTGTAAAACTCCATGACCCCTCAGTCAATGCCAACCCTAGCGATCCCACAGGGCAGAGTATGGCTTCAAGGCTGTGTGTCTTCAGAAGCATACGGCCTCATCTTTTTCCCATAGACTGACTGGAGGGTTCCAGCAGCCAACCTGGTTGTCAGCGAAGCGCTTCAACCACTGAGACCCCCGGTCCTTTGGCGGGTAGCTGTTGTCCCATGAGGAGCCCTGGTGGCATAGGGCTTACTCGTTGAGCTGCCAGCCACAAGGCCAGCAGTTGGAAGCCACCAGCCACAACAAGAGATAAAGACCTGTCTTTCTATTCCCATAAAGAATAATCTGCTCAGAAATTCTCAGGACCATTTCTACCCTGCCCTGTAGAGTCACTATGGGTCAGCATCAACTTGATGGCAGTGAGTTTATTTGATTTTTATTGGCCCTTGCATAACAGTTTTGAACAGCATGGCTCCACTTAAACATGGATTTAAATTAAAACAAACAAACAAACAAACAAAAAAGGCGGTCCCCTGTCATCTCCACATGATTTAGCAATTTCTCACTCCAGTGAATTACATGTCACACAAAAGCATGGTCTTGCAATTCTCAAATAGTTTTCATCGTGTTGACTGTGATGCCATAAACCTTGAATGACTCCATCACGCAGAATACAAAGCGCTTCCGGTGGTGCCAGAAACGCTCCCATGCACCTAGCAGGGAAAAGCCAGGACATTCCCAGGAAAACCTGAGATCATCCAAAAGTACTCTCAATGGTGGTCTGCAGCTAGGGATGCCCGCCGTTTCAAGGTAAATGAGTCAAGCATATTGTGAGAAAAGAAAAGGAAATTTCTGAAGTTTTGCACCACTGTCAGATGGGTGCAGTACATGATGCATAAAATACTCAAAATCTGTGTTGATGAACTCTTCCTATTACCGGTAAGGCTTCTGGACAACAGTAGGCTATTGGAAGTTAAGTGTCAGGGAGTCAAAATTATACAGAGATTTTCAACGGCACAAGGACTTGGTGCCTCTGACCCCCATGTTGTACAAGGATCTACTGCCCTTCTCTCTCATTCAGTTAATCCATAGTCCACCTTGCCATGCTTATGACAGTTAAGAGCAGGTTCTGAAGCCAGTCTCCCAGACTCATCTTATCTTGCAATCTTGGGGAAACCCTGACACTTGCTTAGGTAGCAGAAATCCATTTCACTCTCCGGGTAACAGAATAGTGGTCGTTCCTATTGGGGTTTTTTATAAGGAGTGTGATAAATGTGAAGTGCTTTCTTAGGACAGCAAATCATAACCAAGCTCACAGCCATTGAGTCAATTCCAACTCACAGGCTGGATCTGTCCCTGTGAGTTCACAGAACTTTCTTCTGGGGCAAGGCTAGTGGTTTCAAACTTCTGACCTTGCAGTTAGCAGCCTCATGCCTAATCACTACTCCACCTGGGCTCCCATTTCTACCTGTTCCCGAGGGGATGCTATTCCTGACAAGGGGGGAGTTTAAGAAAATGCCTTGTTATGTGACGGATGAGGCAGGGGGTGGCAAAGCCACTATGGCTAATGCAGGCGCTTGCACCCAGTAGCTGTGGAAAAAATAAGTGAGCCATGTTGTTCTTGACTTGAAGAGGAGTTCAAAGAACTAGGTCCCAAAGATGACAGGAATCATCAGCCTGAGTCTACAAGGCATCGTGTCTGAGTAGAGAATAGAAGCAAAAATAAGTCACGGTCATTTATGGTTTTTTTAGGGGGGGGGGGATGTCAGGTAGTCAAAATATAACCCCTGATCATTAGAAGAAAATAGTGATGATTTGGAGAAGGCATGAGGATAAGGAATTAAATGGAGTTACCAAGAATCATTAGAAGTTTTGAGCCCAGAGCAAGGAATAGGAATGACAACCAAAATCAAGGTTTTTCCTGATTAGAACCAGGGAGAAGAGGGATTCTGCGGTGGCAAAATCATTTTCCACATCAGGCTTCCATTTTCTATGGGTCCTTAAGACTTTGTGTGTACACCAAGCTGATTTCTGCATGTGACCATCCTAATGCCACTCTCAGACAACTGTGCTGGACAGGAGAAGATTTCAGGAAGGAATCGCCAGTTTCTGAAGGCCCAGTTCAGTGTGAGAACCCAGTTCAGCAGCGGTCGTGGTTTGATGGGTCCTTCCGATGAGAACAGGCCATGTAGCCCTGTGTTGGAGCGGATGGAAGACAACAGGATGTACAAGACACTGGTTTCCATGAATATCTTTGTGAACAGGAAATGTAGGGCATTTGTCACCCTCTCATTCTTTCACAAACTGATATTTTTAGAATGCAAGCAAAGGCAGGCACATAATTTGCATCCATCTAACTGACAAACCAAGACTATCCCCTAATGACAAACAGCCTCTAAGAAAATAAACCATTTGGCATCTAGTTCACAGCAGTGTTTGTGTGAGAGGAATATAAGACTTTTCCCCAACTTGGTCTCCTCCAAAGATCAGATGCTTCTAACCTGATGGAATGCTGTCTGGATAGGCCCATCCCCTGCTGTTGTATCACAATAGATTACCTCTCCCTGAAGCCTGTTAACCATCTGGTCCCTGTAGGTGGAGTGCACACCCTAATGTTAGTGGTCTCTATGAAGGCCAGAGAACAAGTCAAACGTGTTCTGTCACTTCCAAAGGTAGGCTGCCTTCATGAGCTCATCTTATCAAATCTTACGCTATCCCCTGCTTCCTATAGTGTGTGTGCCCCTGAATAACCCCCCTCACTGCTGTATTATCTGTAGCACAACCCTTTCCTGTGACTTATGCCCTTACCTGTAATTAAGGGACTTACATTGATAAGCCTTGGCCAGAATAAAGGCGCTCTCTGTCCTTCGCCCCTCTCCCCCATCTCCTCTTCTTCTCCTCTCTGTTTCCTCTCCTGAAACCCTGTTCTCCACCTGCCCACCCACTCTCGTGTGGACTATCCAGTGGGGCTTTGGTGAGCATGCTACCTTGAAATGTGTCTGGCTCCATTATTTATCTCTCTTATATTTTCCATGACTTTGCTATACTATTTATCTATAATCGCTGTACAATTGCGCCTGCTGCACTGGGGATGGGGTGTTAGAGGCTGGCTTCTCTGACATGTTTGGTGTCAAACCTGTGTTTGTGTTCTGCCCACCTCTCTGCACCTTTCCTCGCTCTCTGACCAGGGCAGTGAGCTTCTGCTGTGTGCTCACGACTGTGGTTCCGGGACAGCAGGGATGCCATTTGGAATCCTAGCTGTTCCACTTCGATGGCTTTTGAATAAGTCAGAAAATATCTCCGGATTTTGTGTCCATCTGAATGTAACAACAACAATAATGTCAATTTTAGAGACGTCACCCTCTGGGTGACCCCAGAGGCACAACCTTTGGCAAAATCTCACACACTTTTACCTTACTTGTGAATGTGAACCTGGGGAACATAGGAGGGGGAGTGAAATGTGAAAGAAGGAATAACCAGTCCTAGGAAGAGGGGGCCCAGTGGCATAGTGGATCGCACACTAACCTGCTAAGTGCAGAGGTCAGCAGTGTGAAACTCCCAGCCATTCTCTGGTAGAAAGATGAAGCTTTCTACTCCTGTAAAAGATGGAGAGTCTGGAAAACCCACAAGGGCAGTCCTATGCACCTCCTAAAGTGTCACTATGAGTTCGAATGGCTCGATGGCAGTAGCTTTGGAGTGTGTGGTTGGTCCCCACGTGGGCAACTGGTGCTCCCCCCACCCCCCTTTGGAAGAGTCTCAGGAATTGAGATTCAGGACAGTTTAATGAGAAGATGAAAAGAGCAACATACATTCCCATCTTTGCTCAAGGTGATCCCTCGAGCTTCCACTCTTCCACCCTTCAACCTTAACCAGCACTAGACTGGTAACGGCAAGGTCAGCCCTGTGAAAACACCAGTCACTCCTCAGGAGAAAGATGGCCTCCTTTTTCCAGAGTGACCGCCTCAGACACTCCCACAGGCCCGTTCTCTCTCCTATCGCCACACTGTGGATGGCTGTGAGTCGGCATCAACTCGATGGTTAGGGTTTGAGGGCAGAGAGAATCCCTACAGGCACCAGCCAGTGGGTCGCAGCTTCCCAGCAAGAGTGAGATGAATCCAGACAGGCAGGCCAGGGCAAACCTCCTTCTAACTGTCACTGGCAGGACGCATCTGGTGAAGGACACTACTTCGGTGGCTGGAGAAAGGGGAATAGAAAGGACAGTGACGTGGTTGGCATTTATGGGGTCGTTGTAAGGATTCAATATTAATCGCCTAGCACAGTTATAGCCTCTCCTCTCGGTAAATTGTAATCATTACCATGACTCTGTTGTACGATACATACCTATTTCTCAACGTAAAATGTATACAGACCAATAGGCTGATAGAGGTGTAAATCGCTAATATCTGACCAAAGTTGATAACTGAGAAGAGCAGATACTTCGTTAGGTGTTACTTTCATTCTGAGAGATGGAATGAGGAAGGGGCAGTTGCCCTCAGCAGATCTGGTCTGAGTGGTGAGGAAAGACTGTTGCCAAAAGAAGCGAATCTAGAAAACTCAGAACAATCAAAAACTCTCTAAACTCACTGTCTGATTCCATTCTAATTCAAGCAATCCAGTAAGCAGTCAGACTGGCCCCCACCCCAGGGGTGTCTGATGCTGTAAGTCTTTATGGACTAGGACTCTTCATCTTTCTCCTGAAGTGACTGTGAAGCTTGACCCACAGGCTTGGTGTTGGCAGGCCCACACGGAACTTGCTATGTTACCAGGACTCTGTAACACTAACTCGGTTGTGTCGGATCAATACTCCCTTTAGAAGGGAGTAGAATTGTTCCTGTAGGTTCCCAAGACCTACATGTAGGGGAGTAGAAAGCATACCTTTGTCCTGCGGAGCAACGGGTGGTGTCAAACTGCTGACCTGGCAGTTAGCAGCTCATTTGGTAACCCACCAGACCAGCACTAGACAGGATGATAGAGACAGTGAACCTTTAGCCTGAAGCCTTTACTCTCCTGTTGGGTCATGTCTATGGGAAGTCTCATCATTTCCCACAGCTGGAAAAACCATCTGCGTATTGATGCATCTACATCCTTTATTACCCAAGTCCAGGCCTCTGTTCAGGCATTTATATCCCCCGGGTGATCACTTGAGTGATCAGAATCATTTTGGAATCAATACTTCTGTCTAGTCATCATCGCTCCCTTTCTAACCCTAGCCCCAATCATTGACCTCCACGTTACGCTGTGGCTGTGTTGTGCTTCTCTCTTTAAGCCCACCTTCCCAGATGGCTTGCTCCACGTCCAGCTAGAATAAGTATGGTGAATGGATACCAACCCTCTCCCTGACCCCTCCTTTTTCCAAGTTGGCATGTGCTCTGACTGCCCTCATCCCCTCCCCTGCCATCAAGCACCTCACTTCAGTCCACCACAAGCGCTTCTGTCCTCAGAGGAACCAGACAAGAAGGAAACCCGTTGTCACTGAATCAGTTCTGGCTCAGAGAGACTCCGAGCATTTCAGAGTAGAGCTGTGTTCAGTGAGTTTCAAACAAATCAGCAGCACTCTGTTTTCTTCCAAAATATCTCTGGGTAGATGTGCACTTCCAATTTTTGTTTGTTTTTGTTTTTGTTTTGGGCATCACTGCCCTCTGGTGGTGGGAGTAGAAAGTCCAGCTTTTGCTCCTGGGGAACCGCTGCTGGAAGTGAACCTCCATCCCAGTGGGCCGCAGTCCTGCGCACAACCACTGCACCCCCGGGGCTCAGCCCCAATTTTTTTTTTTTAATTAGGAATTGAGAGCTTGACTTTTTCCTTTTCCAAACCATTTTACATTAGGAGCTAATCCAGATACCGTATTATCCCATGGTTCAGTCATATCACGCAGTGTTGCATAATTGCTGCCACGATCATTTTCAAAGCATTTTCTTCCTTGTTGAACTCCTTGAACTCCCCCAGCCCCACCGCAGCACCCCTCAGACACCCTTGGTGTAGTTATTGTGTCTATAACGACACCTGTGCTGGGTTTCATATAAGGAAAAGCATAGACACTTACATAACAGAATCAAGAAGGCTACTGGCAATGACAAAACGCAACCGAGATAAACCCCAATGTAGGGGGGAAAAAGCCACCAGAAGATGCCAGATCAAGCACAAAGTGTATCAAAAGGGAGATCAAATGATAAAGTTTAACCTAAGTCCAGAGCTTAACAACTTGTGCCCCCATTTTAATGGGTGAAACCTTGGTAATGTTTTCAATTAGAAGTGGTCAATTTGTTTGCAATTTTAAAAGCAGTCTTAATTTTGAAATTGAGAAATGTAATTTGTCGAACTATTCCACCAGGTTGGCCTTCTGTTTTGCTCCACTGCTTAGGGGCATTCTCATTCTCTCTCCCTTACTTAGAGTTCAGTGAATCAAAACACGAAACAAATGTGGCTGTTCTGATGCTGAACTAGCAGCAGTTATATGGGTATGTGGCTGTTCAATTGTACAGAGAGGAATTGTAAATGTTACTAGCTTTCTAGACTGCCTGTGAGGCGGGCAAGAAGAACCCTGTGCTGCTAGCCTGACTTACGTGGGGGGACACTTTGTTTCTGAACTGTTTTCCAGAAGCGAGCACCCCCTGGCTCAGCTCTACTGCCATTCCATCATGGAGCACCACCACTTCGACCAGTGCCTGATGATCCTCAACAGTCCGGTGAGTGCCTCCCGGGTGCCCAGGCGCGCTTCGGAGGGTCGGGGTTATTTTTAGGTTTGGGCTAGGTTCCCAGCATCATCAATTCTTGAACACGCTTTATCCCTTTTTGGGTAAGGAAGGCAAAGCCAAAACATTTAAGATCCTCACTGCCTGACATCACCAAAGCTGACCAAATGTTGCCCGGTGATAGGAACTGAACTGTGCCCAGCCCCCACCCCAAATATGTAAATCCTAACTTGTAGGCCTGTGGTTCTCATCCCATCTGTTACACTCAGGAAGCAGGATGCATGGAGGCTGGTGGAAGGGTGGTTGAAGGAAGACTAGCAAGCAGAAACAAAGGCGCAAGCAAAGAAAAGTTTCCTCTAGGGGCAGTGCTCTGAATTTGGACTGCTGGGCTCCTATCCTATGAGATGCCCGGCAGCTCCTGCCTGAAAACAGTGAATACCAGAAAGGTACTGTCCCGGGGTTCATTGACTTATGCAAAGGTATTCCACCTTGTGAATTATAACAAATTATGGATAAAATTCTAAAGAATGTAAATTCCAGAGGACACTGCTGCTTGCTTAAAATCAGTAAGGGTGTGACTAAGAGCTGTGTGTTTTCACCATACCCGCTCAGTGTGTCGCCGATCCAGCAAACGATCTGAGCAGCTGACCTTTGTGAGGATGAGGTTAGCATCAAGATTGGAAGAGGACGTATTAGCGACGTGAAGTAGGCAGATAGCACAGCTTTGCGTGCTGGGAGAAAGGACTTGAAGCATTTGCTGGTGAGGATTGACGATAACAGCCTTCAGTGTGGATTACAGCTTAATATCAAGAAAACGAAAATTCTCACAATTAGACCAGTATCACACATGATAAGGAAGAACATATTGAAATTTTTGCTGGTTTCATTTACGTGTATCACAATTAGAGCTCATGGAAGCAGCAGTTGAGAAATTGAAAGACATAATACGCTGGGTACATTTACGGAAAAGATCTCTGTAAACTGTTCCAAAGCACAGACTAGAGTGGGACTTACACAAACCCCAGTATTTTCAGTCACCTTATATGGAGGCATAAGCTAGACAACAAATGAGGAAAGGCAAAGAAACATGGATGTCTTTGCATCAAAGTGTTGGAGAAGACTATTGAGTAGACCGTAAACTGCCAGAATTGTGTTAGTTTGGGTAGACAAGAGAAACAAATTCATAGACTCACATAAGGATATAAAGGAAAGATTTATATACAGGAGGAATGAAACATTGAGAAAGCATCTCAACCCAGTCCAGTCCAACATCATAAATCCAATAGCGAAACCCATCTATAAAGTCTCCTTCCGACTCACAAAGCACATGCAATGACACCAGGACAATTACAAGCCAGTGGGTGTAGAGTCTTGTGTGTCCTGTGGCATCATACATCGGAATCCATGCAGTGGCCACTGCTGAGGTGCTTACTTAGAGGCAAGAATTTCTGTGACTAGGCCACCTGGGAAATGTTCCTCTTAGATGTCTCCGGGGCCCCTGGGGACGTCCTAGTGGTTACAGCTCTGGGCTGCTCACCTAACAGTGAGTGGTTCAAACACCTCAGCCACTCCGTAAAGATAGGAGTGACTGTGTCCTTCGAGATGGACGGCCTCGGAAACCCAGTGCCGCTCTGCCTAGTGCCGGTGACTGTGTGTCAGAAGCCACTCAGTGTCAAGGTCTGCTTCTGGTTTTGTTTGTTTGTTTATGTAGATTTTTCAACCCAGGTTTTCTTTATTCCCCCAGGAAGCACATCTTTGACAAGTGTCCGCCTTCTCTTTAGAGTGACACCTTCCTCAGGAAGGCACGCCATTCTCAACATCAATTGGGTTAAAGCTATATTAAAATGTTGTTATTTCTTAGAAAATCCACAGAGAAATCACGTTGTAACAACCGGTTGTTTAAGACGTTCACCGCTCTGCTTTTCATTGCAGTACTATGACTTTGGTTTTTACGAATTGGACTTGCTGTGACAAGATAGTCGCTATTAACTGGCCTCCAAAAAACTGAAACATTTTAGGACTCTTGCTAAAGCCTTAGAAGTATCTGAAAGCACACCCGCTCTCGTCACAGCCCTCTGACCTGGATCAAGCTGTATAGTGGGTCTGAGACACCCATCACCAACCCAACCAGGTCTACTCCCATGCCCGTGATTCCCCTCTGTAGGGTTTCCAAGACTGTCCATCTTTACAGAAGCAGCCGGTCTCGTCTTTCTCCTCAGGAGGGCCTGGGGGCTTTGAACCACCCGCATTGCTGTTGGCAGACCGACCCCTAGGCTAGCTATAGTGCCAACATGTAGACAGCAGCTGTTTCACTGTAATGAAGCCTCCTTCTCCTCTATCACAAGGTTTAGGAATTGGGGGCCGTAGATGGAAAACATGTTATGACATTTATTCTCATGGATGCAGGTGTTCACTGTGGTCATGAGTTTAGAGGGCTGGGTATGTTTTCAAGACAGCACTTCTAAGTTTTCTTCTCTCCTGCTTACAATCACCATTGGGCAATGTGTCAGCCGCTTCTCCAGGTGAAGTGCTAATGACAGTTCTCTTTTTCCATGTAGGGCAATCAGATCCTCAGTGGTCTCTCCATTGACGAATACAAGACCACGCTGAAAATCATCAAGCAAGCTATTTTAGCCACAGATCTAGCGCTGTTCATTAAGTAAGTGTAAAGAAATTCCCCGAGATCACGAAATACGGTAGGTCTCGGAAGTGATTCAGTCCTTTGAAATCCTCATTGGGGACTGTTTTAGATTATAATGAGACCAACTCTCTGGGCAGCGCTGGTTTTCACACTCCCAAAAACAGTTTCTGCAAGAGACAGAATACCTTCTCCCTTGATGTGCTCAGCCCCAGAAGCCCTGTGGTTCCAGATGTGTACCAACTGCTCTGTCCCTGGAGCCCCACACACAGCAGACTAGTCCGGCATCCGGCCAGGGTGGCCTGCTCTAAAGACTGCAGGCTTTATCTTTGCCCCTCCGCCTGTACACACAAATGTCGCCCGTAATCCCTGGCGCCGCCACCCAAACCTCGGAGAGAGGAAGACGGTGCCGGCAGTCAAATCAGCAACTCTTGATCCTTTGTGCGTGTGTCTGATTTTCTTAATTCTCCACGATGCACATTCGAATTACCGATTCAAAAAGTCAACTGTGCCTTAAAAGGGTATATCGGAGCCTACTGGATCCGCCTTTCTAAGAGCTAGAGAATCGACTCCTGCACCTGGGCAGGTGTTGTTTTCCCAGTACATCTGCCGAGATCTTTGCAGGCGTCAAGCAAGGGGTCTCTCCCTGCATACAGGGACACAGGCCCACGGCTTTAGCCACTCTTATGGGGAGTAAAAACAAATAGACCAGAGTCACAGACACACCCGCTCACTTAGTGGACTCTGATCAGATGATGCTTTAGACCATGTTGCCCACTCGCTGTGGTATTTTCCTAAAGTGGCCTGCATGTCTGACTTTTGCTCAGCTTTGGGGATGAAGGAGAATAAATGAGTAGGTAGTAAACGTCTGCTTATTGAGAATGACCGGGCCATAAGAATTCCAGCCACTTGAAAATGACCCCAGCTCCTCCACCACCTCTCCAGACCACATGGGCTGTTCCCCTCAACCTTTATTTCATGATCTTTTCCTTCCATTTCCCCGTAAATGTTGAAGGCCCCCCCCCAATAAAGCGTTTCATGTTTGATACCCCATTACATGCCGTCAGTTTTGCTATGTCAGCTTCTCTGCTGTTGATCCTTTGTTCCCAGCCACAATTTAAGTATTGTGAAAAAAAATAGTTCTGCCCTGTGACTTCCCAGAGCCCGTACAAATATTGGTCACTGAGGACCATTCACTCCTCACCGGATGGCTGTGATTTCTAAATATGACTTGTTATTTGTTTTTTAGCTTCCTAGCACTTAACCACTTTATAATGAGAAAAGGTTGTTGTAATAATCTTGGTATTATTTGAAAGGTTATCATTTCCACCCTATGTCACAATAAAGGTAATGCAGTCTATGCTAAGCCCTAAGGAGACTAAGTTAGTTTGAAACCCTATAGAACTTACTGTGCCATACACAAAATGTCTTACATAATTCTCATCATTTTTTTCTTCAATAATGTTCAAGAAATAAAATGAAGACTACCGTTTGAGATCTATAGTTACAAAATTTTGTGAGGTTTTGTGTTTTACCCAAAGAAAATGATTATTAAAATGATGAAAATGAGACATACAGAATTTTAAGTGACACTTTTTAATATTTGGTTCTAAAATGGGGGGAGGGGTAAATCACTAGAGATGTTTTTGCTCTCAGTTTTACGCCTTGAATCTTTGAAGACTTAAGAGCCTGGAGAATCATCCTAACGACCAAATATTTTTATTTCCAAGGAGACGAGGAGAATTCTTTGAACTTATAGGAAAAAATCAATTCCGTTTGGAAGATCCTCATCAAAAGGAATTATTTTTGTAAGTATGTTTGCTATCCTTAAAGCTGAAGTTTTACTGTCCAGTGAAGAGTCCCAGCATCAGATTTCATTGTAATTACTGTGAGAAGGTGGTCATCTCAGAACTTGTGAGAGTTCTCCAGAGTTCTGGAGCTGGTCATGAATTTTCATTTGGAGAGAAATGCATTTGTGAGTTCAAAAGAATAAATTGCTCCTTTTTCCCAGAAGGGCCTTTAAAGTATTGTCCGAATATCCCCACGGGGCTATTTGGCTCCCTTGCTAACGTCCCCATTTCCCCAGCGTGGGAAGATCGAGAATACCACCTTCGAGACGGCAGGAACACGGAGAAAACTTGGATGTGTGAACACAGCACAGAAGACAGCAGAACCCGCTGTCAGAACTGAAGCCCTGCGAGTTTCTGTCTGCCCTGGCAGGACCACGCCCCTCCCCTCTTCTAGCTGTAGTGGGGGTACCTTTGGAGAGTTGGCAGAATAACGGGATTTTTCTAAGAACTTTTTTAAAACCCCATCTATGACCCATCTCCCTGTGCTCTTCCTACCTTAGCCGTCGCAAGATTGGAATTGTTAAAAAAGGATCAGAGAGTCAATAATGACGAAAAGTAACTGTACCGGGCATGGTGCAACAATTCAATTTTGAAATCACTATTTCTTTAAAGAGACTATTGCTCGGCATGTGTTTGAAGAGGTGGAAAGTGTCGGAAAGGACCCCAGTGCCCCAGCCCTCCCTCCCATACAGTCGTGCGTCACTCACTTAATGAAAAGTGTCGGCCTGTCTTTCAGGAGGGCTGGCAGCGGTGTGGTTGCCTGTCGGGCTGCGATCTTCAAGATCGGCCCTTTGAAACCACCAGGAGAAAGATGGGGCGCTCTGGTCCCCTGCAGAGTCACAGTGTTGGAGCCACAGGCAGGTCTGCCCTGTCTTGTCTGGCAGGGAGTTCTTCAACCTGGTTTTCAGAATAGTGAGTGCTTGAGAGACTTGCAGACATGCCGCTGTGATGAGTGAACAATTTTCCTCAGCAACACAATGCAGGAGAAGCTCAACGCTGAGCCTGTGCCCCAGGCTCTGTGTCTCTGTCTCCGAGGCCAACACCCTCACACAGAGAACAGGGCAGAGGTCCTGGCACCTGTCCTTTGTCAGGCTCTCGTTGGGCGCATGGAGCAGAATTCTCGCCTTCCATTCCCGGAAACTCAGGTCCAATGCCTGTCCATACACCTCACGCACACCCATCGCTCACCTGTCAGCAGGAGCTAGTATGTTGTCATGAGGGCTGAGCATATGCCAGCAGACTGAGCGACACTCGGGAGAAAGGCCTGGCAACCTGCTTCCAAACATCAGCGGTGACAACCCTCGGTATCCCGGTGTGCTAGAACCAGACACCCTGTCATTCGTCCCCTCTTGCAGGGGTCGCCATCAGCCAGAGACTGGCTCTTCTCTATGAGCACAAACCACAGGAAGTGAAGCTTGTACAGGTTCATAATCTTCCCGGGGGAGTTCTGTATGTGACTGTGCATGTTAAAGAGACAACACGCTCACTTGACTGTGGGTCGGTTCTAACACACAGCGTCTCTGTTGGAGAGGGTAGAACTGCCCCCGTGGGTTTCAGAGTGACTACTACATAGGTGTGACTATATAGTACTGGGTTGTTGGCCCCCTTCCTGAAGACGGGCCCCAGTGACGATTTGGAACGATTGCTGCCGTGCGCATTTCTTGAGAGTCGGTGTAAAAGGGAGACTAGCAGTGGGGTCGCCTCCCGCGCTTGATGGCCGTAGATGGTTCAGGAGAATCTACGTGTCGGCTGGATTTCCTCAGAGAAATAAATGATGGAGCAGGCCTGGAGTGTTTCTGAATTGCCCTCAGGAACGCCCTGCCGATTTCTTCAAACAAACAGCTCTGACGTGGGAAAACACTGAGCAAAAGAGAGCTGTTTCCGCGCCAGGGATGTGGTATTCCAATCTAGACGCCGTAACACAGACTCCAGATCCCTCCACGGTTTGCGCTCCCAAGAGATGCGCCCCAGAGCACTGTGCGTTGGCTTTCCTGCCCTTCTTTTCCTCTGGCGGAAGACCGTGTCACGAGGGAGGGGCCGTGATGGCGTAGTCAGTCATCAGTAGAGTTCTTAGCCACAAGCCAGCCCATCAAGCGCCACAGCCGCCCCTTGGTTGGAAGGTGAGGCGTGCCGCCTCCCTTGCTCACACAGATTGACAGCAGGGCCAGTTCTGCGCCCCCCGGCTGGCGGGGCATCGGCATCCGCGCAATGGCCGTGAGTTGTTCGAAGTGTTGCTCATGGAGCCCAGGTGGCGCTCGCTGCCCGGGACGTTGGGCTGTCGGCCACAGGTCCGCAACTCGACGCCCCCAGCAGCGCCCCCAGGGAGAAAGACAGGCCCTCTGCTCTCCCCAAAGATGTGGACCGCCAGGGGAACCCGCGGAGGTGGGTCTGCTTTGTCCTAAAGGGTCACTGGAAGTGGAAATCCAGTCAGTGGCAGGGAGGGCGGTCTTTCGCTTCATTTCCCACTGAGAAGTCGCGGCGTGTGTTCCGTGCCTTTTAGAATGACCCACCATAACCTTTCCTGCCCTAGGCTTCTTATCAGCCAGGTAGCTGGAATGGTTGATTATTAGTAATCAACATGCTCTTATTATGCTTCGACGACGGCGAATGGAGTCTCAAGGTTTAAAACTCATCCCAGCAGGCAACTTTGTGCCCAAAGGTTCATCATTTCTCCCCGCCAATCTGCTGCTTCCTGAGACAGCTGGAGAACAAACTCCAGTCGTTCACAGGGAAACCAGGACAGTGCCCCTCGGCTACTGTAGCCAGGCTCCTTGTTCTTTATTTTAATAAATCATTTTATTACATAGCAGTCCATACATCCACTGTATCAAGCACATTTGTGCATATGTGACTATCAACATTTCCAAAACATTTCTTTCTACTTGAGTCCTTGGTATCAGCTCCTGTTCCCCGCCGCCACCCCCAACACTCCCACCTTTGTGAACCCTTGATAATTTATTAATTTTTTTATTTTCCTATTTTGCACCAACTGCTGTCTCCCTTCACCCACACTTCTGGTGTTTGTCCCACTGGGGGTGGGGAGTGGGAGGACATATGTCAACCATTATGATCTGTTCCCCCTTTATCCCCCTCTCCCCTGCCTTCTCCCTACCCTTATGGTATCACTGCTCTCATTATTGGTACTGAGAGAGGGGGTTTGTGGAGAGCTCTTATCTGAACCAATCCGCAGACTCCAGTCTAGCCAGGTTTGTAAGTGATACTGCTGGGGAGGAAGCATTGCAGAACAAGAGGAATGTGACGTGTTTCATCCGTGCCACACTTCACCTGGCTGGTTCATCCCTTCCTTGTAACCCTGTGAGGGGGATGTCCAATTGTCTACCGATGTTAGCCAGACTTCTGTATGAATTCTTTATGGGTTATCCGCTCCCCCCCCCCATCTTGTAAATTGCCAACACTATTGTTTAGACGGTTTTAACTTTATTATTATTGAATGTTTGCCTTCACAGAAATGTAAGACAAGGTGTTTGGTTTCTCTCTCTTCTTAACAGAGCCATGCTGATGACAGCTTGTGACCTTTCTGCTATAACGAAGCCCTGGCCTATTCAACAGCGGGTATGTGAGATAGGTGATTAATTGCCAAGGAAAAATCAGAGAAGTTTTGACCTGTAAAGGTAGCTTCCGAAGAGCTTGAAGTACTTATGGAACTCATTTTCCCATATTTTTCATTGTAAAAGATGCATGTGCTCTGAACAGTATTTACAAGGCAAACTCATGCAGCAAGCGCCTCGCTGTTTGCAGAATGTCATTCCCATACGACTGCTGCCTCACATTGAGATTTCTTTCTTTTTTTTAACATCTTTTTCAATAACTTTGCAAACCAGAAGAAACACAACTGTTTTTCTTGTAATAGGCTACTAGACTATATATCAGTCTACTAGGTAGCTTATATATAAGCCTAGTAATACACCATTCTCTCCAAATATGTAACAATAATAATATCCATGGCATTTTGCAGAGGCAAAAGAACCATGAGCTGAGAATTGTGTGATGGCTGTGGCATACATACCTGTTATGTGTTTGGTGTTTGAGACTACACTTTCATGAACCTTGATTTGAGGCGCGATGCTGTGGGTCAGCCCCGGGCCTTGTAGTCAGTGAGTACAGCAAGCACAGGCTCAGCACCATAAGATCCATGTGCTGAGAGAGGCCATTCAGAGACTCATTCTCTGTGTGCCAAAACTGACATTCCCTATGCACCCAGAAAGGTGCAACTTGTATAATGCCCCACCCGGTACCACGTAGGGCTGTGAGGATTAAACTTTGTAATACTTGTTGCAAGATGGGCAGTTCAAACCCACCAGCCACTTTCTGTCCCATGAAGATTTTCAATCCCATGAGCCTTTGTATACAAGACTACTATGGGTCAAATCCACTCCATGACAATAAGCCAAAATAGAGTCTCAGTGGCACAATGGTTAAGCAAATAGTTACTGCTAAGCAAATAGTTACTGGTTCAAACCCACCACGAGCCTCCACAACTGAAAGACCAAGCAATCTGCCGATTTAAAGACCACAGCCTGGAAAATCCTGAGGTGGGGACGGGAGAGTTCTGCCCCCTTACATGGGGTCACTGTGAGATGAAGCTGATTCAGTGACCAAATTGCTGCGCGGTTCTTGTCTGTATTCTGTCTTTGTATGTTTTTCTGTACAGGGAAGCCCGGATGGGTGAATCTCTGAAGCTGGCCCTTAGATTAATTATTACCATCACAAATAAAAAGGGGAAGTTGGGGAAACAGGGGCGCGAGTGGGGGAGTCAATACAGTGGTACAAGAAGGAAGAAAATGTCCCAATGCTGAACTATTGCACTGTATGATACAAGAATGATATCGCAATGGAACTGTCTTTTTTTTGGTGGGGGGGGGCATCACTGCCCTCTGGTGGTGGGAGTAGGAGGCCCAGCCTTGCTCCTGAAGAGCCGCTGCTGGATTTGAATCGTCAGCCCAGTGGGCTGCAATCCTGCGCACAACCACTACGCCACTGGGACTCAGTCCAATGGAACTATTTTTTTTGGGGGGGGGGGCAGGCATCAGTGCTCTCCGGTGGTGGAAGTAGGAGGCCCAGCCCCACTGCTGGAATTGAACCTCCATCCCACTGGGCCGCAGTCCCGCGCACAACCACTACGCCACCGGGGCTCAACCCCCAATGGAGCTATTTTTTAATGGAATCAGTGACACCTGAGTCAGGGCCGGTACCATGCCTACATAGAAGAGGCTGGGCTATCTTTTCATCTTTATTCTGACTCAAGCCTTGTACCTATTGTTTTGCAAGGAGAAATAGGAAAGGAAGAAAAGTATTTCACTAGTCTGATTTGTCCTTTTTGAAAAAGGGAAAGCGAGGAGAGGGTCGTAGATGGTAGGAAGAGTACAGTGTGGTGGTCGAGGGAACGCACATGTTAGCTAGTTACCCCAGTGTAGACTTCTTCTGTGGACCTTCCTTGTCTTAGCTGTAAGGTAGAAACCCAACCTTGGTAAGGAAGAGCAGCGTTTTACACTCAGCTGCTGATGGAAAGGTCCGCGGTTCAAACCCCAACTGCCGTGTGATAGAAAGAGGAAACTAGTCTGATTCCACTAAAATGTATAGCTTAGGAACTCTCTGGAGTCACTAGACATTGGGACCAATGCAATGCACTGAATTATGGGTGTCCTTCATGAGATCATTGTGAAATTTAAGTTACTTAATGCCTGTGTCTCCTATATACATATGGGGACAGGGGGCAGGGGATGGGAGAGGGCATTGCCATTGAGTTGAGTGATTTATAGTGACCATAGGGACAGAGTAGAACTGCCCCACCAGGTTTCCAGAGCAGTTACCTTTTAAAGGACTGACACATTTTTCTCCTGTGGAATGGGTGGTGGGCTTGAACTGCCAACCTTTCCAATAGCAACCAAGCACTGAACCACCGTGCCAACCGCACTCCTTACTGTGGCCTGGGATATGCCAAAACCAACTGCCCACCTGTTGTTTAGCAACCAAGCACTTAATGACAGTGCCTCCAAGACTTCTTGCAGGTACACCATACATACTTTTTTTATTATTATTTTAATCATTTTATTGGAGCTCATACATCACTTTTCACAATACATAAATACATATATTGTGCCAAGCACTTTCACATGCCTGCTGCCATCATCATTCTCCAAAAACCTGCTTTTCCACTTGGGCTCCTGATATCAGCTTCTCATCCCCTCCCATCCACCCTTGCTGTTCTTTCCCCTCCAATGCTCAATATTTTATAAATTATTATTTTTTTGTCATATCTCACACTGCCCCGTGTCTCCCCTCGCCCACTTCTCCAATGTCTGTCCTCCCGATAGGAGGTGATGTGTAGATCCTTGTAATTGGCTCCCTCTCTGCCCCACCTGCCCTCCACCCATCCAGTAGCTCCACTCTTACTACTGGACCCAAGGGGTTCATCTGTCCTGGGTTCCCTGTATTTCCATTTCCCATCTCTACCAGTGTACCTCCTCCAGTCCAGCTGGATTTTTTTGTTTTTGTTTTTTGGGCATCACTGCCCTCTGGTGGTGGGAGTAGAAGGCCCAGCCTTCGCTCCTGTGGAGCTGCTGCTGGAATTGAACCTCCATCCCAGTGGGCCGCAGTCCCACACACAACCACTGCACCACCGGGGCTCAGCCCTCCAGCTGGATTTGTAGGTAGACTTGGGACCATGATAATTAGGGGGAGGAAGCCTTGAGGCAGCATAAAGCCTTAAAAACTTTTAAAACATTTACTACTTACTGCAGAAGATGAAGAAGATAAGGTCATTGTCCTCTTAAAGGCACTGACCTTTCTTACCACAAGCAGTGCTCATTCACCAGCTAGATCTTTATTAATAGAATGTATGGTATGTAATTTTGGAATGATACATCATTGCTAATATCATAGACTGGTTTCCAGATTGTTAGTAGAAAGAACATGAGCCTCAAAATAATCAATACACCTGTTGTTCAGTGCCCGCAAGTTGTGTCCGCCTCACAGGAAGCCTGTATCTAACAGAACTAAACACCGCCGGGTCCTGCCTACCTCACAGTCATGTTGGAGCCTATTGTTGTCACAACTGTGTCCCTCCATCTCATCGAGGCGCTTCCTCCTTCTCCCTGGCCCTCTGCTTTACAAAGCTCTGCAAATGATTGACAAATGAGGGGCTAGTCTCCCCTGACAGCTTGTCCAAAATACATGAGAAGAAGTCTCACTATCAGTCTCTTCCTGGGAGCATTCTAGCTCCACTTCTTTCAAGACATATTCGATACTCTTCACCATACCCTAATTCAGACACTTCCCTTCTTGGGTCTTCCTTCTTCTTGGACCCGCTTTGAAATGCATAAGAAGCAATTGAAAAGCCACACCTCAGTCCTCCAAGAGAGATGTGTGCTCTTTCACTCTGTACAGAGGCCCTTTGGAGCCTCGTTTCTGGTGCAATCCATGTGTTAACTGCCGCTTCTCAGAGTGTGGGTTGTGGATCAAAGTAAAATGAAATTCTTAGCAACTTAAGTCTCTTCCCTGATGACCATGTTGTTGTCACTTGTGAGAATATTTGTCTATTTTTTACACTGAGTTGTAATCCAAACTGAAGGCTGTAGTCTTTGATCTTCACCATTAAATGCTTCAGTCCTCTTGACTTGATGGGAGCAAGAGTGTGTCACCTGCATATGATAGCCTATTAATAAGCCTTCCTCCATATACCCCACTGGGGGGGGGGGGGGGAATTAAAACTCGTGTTAGAGATATTAGCTAATATAACCAGATACCACTTATCAAAAAAAATGGTGAAACGTGTGGGGTGTGTATGAATTTTTTAAAGTAACAAAAAAAGACTAACCACACACACCATTCAAATATTAATGGTCAAAAAAAATTGAATGGTCTCCTCAAGGGGAAAGAGGAAAGACTTGAAGGAACTACTTCCTTATGTATTTTTGTAGATTAGGACTTGAACTCGTGTTTGTTTGTTTTGGGTTTTTGAGGGGCATCACTGCCTCTGGTGGTCGTGGACGCTACCAGTGCCGCTCCTCACTCCCCCTCCCCCATGAGCCCTTGATAATTTAGAAATTATTATTGTTTTGTTATATCTCACCAATGTCTCCCTTCACCCAGTTTCCTGTTGAAACCCAGAAGAAGGGTTTCTATGGGGGGCAGGGAATACAGTGCCGGCAAGGGGGGGAGGGTATGAGGTGAGGGGGGGGTGGGGCAAGGGGTATAAAAGGGATACTAGAAAGAAAGAGAATGTTTGGAAACTGGTAGCCATTGTACAATTATGCTTGATGTGATTGAACTGTGGAATTATATGATATATGTGTTCATCTCCAATTAATAATAAATTTTAAAATACAGGCTAGGGTGATCATATGAGAGCACTTCAAAAGTTCCTGGAAAAAAAGATTCCATTATCTTCTCATTCTTTTCTTCCATGGACTTTCTGAAGCCCTCTCCCATCTCTCCAATGACAAGTACCCTAAGAACAACAAAAACACAAGACATGCACACATAAATCTCACACTGACTTTAGTGTCTAATCATCTTCATGGTGATTTAGTATGGATATTCAGTCACTATTGTGCATGATCTGGGATGTAGTCAAATAAGAAATTATTGGCGGTGTGGAGAGATAAAGATCTAAGTTTGATGCAATTATGTAGAAATTCTATCATTCTAAATTTAAAACAGAAGTATTTTATGAAATAACATGATGGCCTTAGCTCTTTTCCCTAAAATGCCTTAAAAATAATGTCCAAGACAGCAAAGGGGGAATACGGCTAGTCGTTCATGCCCATGTTGAAATCCTGAACACTGCAGGTCAAAGGAGCCCTGAGCATCTTTTGAAATCACAAAACAAGGGAGCTCTCAAAGCACAGAGAAACCCACTCAATAAGCTCCGGCCTGGACTCAAAGATGAGACCATTTGAGCATCAGCAGGGATTGAAGTAACCAAATATGTATAAAGGACAATAATAAGAGGCATTAAACCACTCATGGCCATCTTAGTTAGCACTTGAAAACCTCCATTTCTTTATTTTTTTAATAATCACTTTATTGGGGGCTCCTACAATGCTTATCATAATCCAGACATACATACATTGTGCCAAGCACATTTGTACATCTGCTGCCACCTTCATTCCCACAACATTTTCTTTCTACTTGAACCCCTGACATCAACTACTCATTTTCCCTCCCTCCTCTCTCCTCCCTCCCTCATGAATACATAATTTATAAATTATTATTATTTTGTCATATCTTACACTGCCCAACGTCTCTGTTTGCCCACTCCTCCACTGACCATCCTCCAGGAAGGAGATTTATGTAGATCCTTGTAATCAGCCCCCCCTTTCTACTCCACCTTCCCTCCACCCTCCCATTATCATCGCTCTCACTGTAGTTACTGAGGGGTTCACCTGTCCTGGATTCCTTGTATTTCCAGTTCCCACCTGTACCAGAGTACATCTTCCAGTGTAGCTGGATTTGTAAGGTAGCATTGGGATCACGATAGTGGGGGGAGGAAGCACATGCTCCTCCTGCTTTTCTTATGTAAGTCATACCTGGGACTAACCAGATAGTTGATCCAGAAGTTTCCGTTTACAAGTAAAGAAATATTAAATGCCAATATTTGTAAGACTTAGGGAAAGATTATTAATGTGTACATAAGGGGTGAGGTAAGCACTCAGTAGGTCGGCAGTTCAAAGCCACATAGTATTCCCAAAAGAAAGCCCTGGCATCCTTCTTCCAGAAGCTCCCTGCTCTTAACAGCCTGTTGGAGTAATTGTATGCTCACACATGGAGACCGTCTCTAAGTGAGAGAGGGGCTAGACTGCTACGGGGGAGAGGGTAGGGTATCACAAAGGAGTCCTTAGGGGACACCAGCCAACAGTGGATACACAACTGCTCACAGAGAGATTGGAAGTTCAATCCCACCCAGAGACAGCTGGGAAGAAAGGCCTTAGGACCATTCCAAAAAAAACTGTCATTGGAAGCCCTATGAAGCACAGTTCTACTCTGAGTCACATGGGGTTGTCGCGACTTGGAAGTACCTGATGGCCACTGATTTTCTTATTGGGGTTAATCGTATGGCAAGGCAGGCAGCCAGGAGATATACAGACACACACACACACACACACACACACACACACACACACCAGATGACTCCGAAAAGTTCACAGGAGCAATCCCATTACCTTTTCCTTCCATTTCCCCCCCCCCACAAACTTGTAGAAGCCCCCTTCATGTGCATATGTGTGTGTGTATACATACACACCCTCTCATACATAACCCTTTTCAAAAGCACACAACACAACTTGAGGGGTAGAAGCGAAAACCTCAATCTAATCAAGCTTCTAGATCTGGAAACGCAGATACAGAGGAGCATACTGACTGACATCGCAAGGGTACAATCATCAGACTAAAATTTGTAAACATATGACAATAAAAAGAAGGCGGCTTTTAGATTAAAAGAAATATATGAGCTGAGCCCCGGTTGTGTAGTGGTTGTATGTAGGACTGCGGCCCACTGGCTTAGCGGTTCAAATCCAGCAGCAGCTCTCCAGTAGCAAGGCTGGGCCTCCCACTCCCACCAGGGGGCAGTGATGTCCCCCCCCCCCCAATAAAAAGAAATATATGAAAGGTAATGTCAGCTAATCATTATCCTGGACACTGTTTGAGGCTATGTTTTTAATGTATCACTTAATAAATAATGCACTGATTGGACAAGTGGGCATATGAGGGTTTTTTGCCACTGCTAGAGTTGAAATAGCAAGTGGCTTTTTTCCTGCTAGGTACATACAGGTGATTACACTTTATAGACCCATTGCACATGTGAAACAAGTGAAGTGTCATTTCCACAACCCAGTATTGCCTTATTCTCTCTATTCTGACCTTGGTGAAAACTGGAATCCGTTTATTTTCTTTTTTTTCCTCAAGGTCTGTGCTATAAACAGTGGTAGATGGTAGGGCCAACACCCAGTCTGTTCTTTCTTTCAGATAGCAGAACTTGTGGCAACGGAATTTTTTGACCAAGGAGATCGAGAGAGAAAAGAACTGAACATCGAGCCCACTGTGAGTATGGCATCTTGTTGGCGGGAATGATTCAGGCATATTTTTTAAACTTCTGATTGTATTCTGTCTACCCTTCTATAATTTGCTTTTTTGTGTAAATATCATAAGCCACTTTTCATGATAACAGATGCACTGGTATGTCTCGTTTGTACTGAGGATATGAAATAGATGTCATCACAATTTAAAAGTAGTCACTGGCTTTTGGGGAGTAATAGCTTCAGTAGCTGCTATCATAAACAATACTCCGGAAACATCTATCTCATTAAACTTGTCATGCCATTCTTCATTATCTTTCCTAAGTAAATTCCCACTGTATGCTATGTTCAAGGCATACAGCCTTTAAAGCCCCTGAGCAGAATGTGGATCTCAAATGCCCTTCCTGCTTTTGAGAGAGAGAGAGAGAGAGACTTAAACCATCGCTGAATTTGGAATGCATTTCTTCTTTCCAAGAATAAAGCATCAAGTCTATTTCTTTTCATGTAATTGCTTCCTGGCTTTGTTCAGCAAGCCCAGTGATTCATGTTCTGAAAACCAATTTGAATGGTGTTTTCTAAATAAATGCCCGCTCTTTGTGTGCGTGTCTGTGTCTGTGTTTTCAGGATCTAATGAACAGAGAGAAGAAAAACAAAATACCAAGTATGCAAGTTGGATTCATAGATGCCATCTGTTTGCAACTGTATGAGGTATTTATATGAAAGAGGGGGGAAAATGAATACTAGCCAGGCTATACTTAGGCTGTGTTGTGAATTAAACCCAAAATACACTCTAGTGGGCAACACTAGACACTAGGCACATAATTTTTGCTTCTTAAGTGAGAAGCAGGAAATGTACTTATCAGGATGACTTGTTTTCTTGAGGAGCGTGACGTTCACTTGGAATATGGAACACACTTTATATTTATTGTTGCTCAAACGTTGTCATTCCTTCCATGTTTCTGTTGAGGGCCTACCAAGGGGATTCTAGGAGGAATCCTGAACCCTCGCTGTCCTGACAAAGATGTATTGTGCACAACCAACCTTGGCATGCTCCTTTTTTACAAGCTAGGGGAAACCAAGTGTACTTCCCCCCCCCCCCCCCATTGTCACAGTGTAGATATCATGTGGTTAAGGATAATTTATGTGCGAATTAAAGGGGATCCATCGAAGAGATTTACCAAGTTCTCGGTGCTTTTCAACTGCTGGCTGGGTTGGGTTTGGGGGCGAGGGGGGCGTTGCTCTTGGCCACTCTTGTGCTTTCAGATGGATCTGTTCCTTCTTACTAGTGTGGACATTGGTTTCGATGTTTAGGACCCAAAAGGACAGAAAGTAGATGCATGGTACGAAACTGTCCTGTAGAAGAACACAAGCACTAAGCTGTCTCCAGCACATGCACACACAGATGCACACGCTTAGGGACAGCCGTTGTGTGGTTCTACCCACGGAGCTCCATCATGCTGCTTTGAACCGGGGCCCATGCCCTGGCTCTCCACATATCGACCTCTCTAGAACTACAGGGGAGTCGACTAACAGCCCTCTGCGACTGTGTGCACACAGCTTGGGAGAGTCACGAGATGAGCGTGGGGTACTGTCCTGGGTGAAGGCTCCCCTTTAGTCCTTCCCTTTCCTTCTTCCTTCAGGCCCTGACCCGGGTATCCGAGGCCTGCTTCCCGCTGCTGGACGGCTGCCGGCAGAACAGGCAGAGGTGGCTGGCCCTGGCCGAGCAGCACGAGAAGACACTGCTGAATGGGGAGAGCGGCCAGGCCAAGCGGAGCTGAGCTGAGTGGCCTCCGGCTTGCAGAGTGGACGTTTACAGAGATGGGGTCTTCTGCCCGAAGCTGCCACGTCTTGCTACACACAGTACACATGGAGTGTGTGCTTTGTCACTCCCTGCTATATATATATATATATTTTCATTTTTGCACAACATTTTGAGAGCCAAGCATGAAGCATTGCCAGGAGCCATCCTCTCTGTGAATCTGTTTTATGCCACTCCGCCGAGCTGATCGGTGATGGCACCCGCCCCTGTGTGTTTGTGTGTGCACTGCTGAGTGCAGGTGGCATTCCTGCCTGGAGGGTGTTATTTGCTTGGAGATTTTCAATAATTGGTGTGTGTGTGTGTGTGTGTGTGTGTGTGTTCTGAATTACCAATCTTTCGAGAGTGGTTGGGATTTTTCTTTCTCAAAAGGAGTCTAGGAGCAAATGGAACCTCTTCGGTGCCATTGAGACCCTTCCGTGGACAGAGCAAAGCACAGGCTGAGGAAGTCTGAATGGCAAAGAGGTCTATTTGTCAACAGGTATTTCCTTACCCATGACAATGGTGGCCAGTCACTCTGTCACAGTTAGAACATGCTATGAGGCGGTATGAAAAAGATAAAGTGGTGCACCTTGATTGCACCTCTGACAGACAGAAGGGTGTCATCTCAAGGCAGTACATTTATTCCCAGGCAACAGAAAGCCTGTGGAGGGCCGGTGAGCGTCATCCAGAGGGGGCGGTATTTAATTCTGTCCAGGAAGGGAAATGTCGAGTCGGAAGCCCCATCTCAACGTGTTTGGAACATTGAACTTCCTTTTCTAAACAGCTTTCTCAACTCGATGGCTTCTAAGTCAGCAGCTTCGATCTCCAGAGGATATTGCGGAAAGGGGCCAGGGGGCGGGGCGTGGTGTGGAGGAGTTCATTGGAGCCTGGCCTGAACTGAGAAAGGAAACGAGTACAACTGGAATTCATTTTCCTGTCAGGCAAAGTGTAGAAAAAAGTGTTGACTATATAAACAAGCTCTTCCTGGCACTGAGCTCAGAATGAACCCAGGGGAGCAGTGAGGTGAGAATGAAGGGCAGCGGGTCCTAAAGTCTGGTTGAGAAGCTGCCGTGTTGGGGCCTAGAGGACTGTCAGTCAAGAATCAATGACATTTAGGAATCATGATAACCACAAGCCCTCAATTTGTGGCACGAGCTATTTGCTTCCCATCCTTTTTAATGTAATAACGATTGTTGTGGAATTTGCGCCCTTTTGTTCAAGGCCCACAGTGCATGTCTACCCTAAATACCATTTATTCAGGGTTGGGCAATTAAGTGAGTGACTGGCCCACGAAGGAAAGTATATTCCAAATATCCAAAAACCTTTGCAGCTTAGGAGAGTGAGAAATGAGTTTTATTTCTAATCCCATCCACCCAAAAAGTGTCATCTGAGCTTCTGTCACTAACTTGAATGAAAACTCTTGTAGGAATCTGGTAATATAAAAATCTCAAAAACCTTCCACCTATAACACATGGTGTTTTCCTTTGAAATCTTTTTTTCCCCTAAACTCTGACTGTCAACATTTTCTATCTGTTTGTGGTTTGGTTTGGTTTGAATTCTGAGTGTGTGTATATATATTTGGCAACACCGTGTGGCTTCCTCACGTTTTGGGGGATGGTGGGAGGAGAAGACAAATGATATCACTGTTACTCTCACTTAGGTACTTATCACGGAGGTTGTTCCTGTGACAATGCTTGTAGTTTTATGTCATCCAGACGAGTTCTGCAAGGTGGCCTCTTGGTGGCACTGGTGTGTAGATAACATGGCCTGTCACTGAAACAAATGTACTCCGGTGTCTACCTGTGCATGCGTATATACGTTCTTAGTAGGAAAAGAAAAATCGATGAAGACTCGACATCTTCATTAAGCTCTTTGTAATCACACACATCTATCCCCACATCAGAAGTCCGCAGGCCCCACGAGCATATGTCCCTGAGAAGTCTTTTGGAAGGCTGGTAGGTTGTGTGCCAAGGATTTGGATGCATGCCACTTTAGCAAGCAAGAAGATCTGCTGACATTAGCAATGCTTTGGTTTGCCTGCCTTTACTGTGTAGATATTAAAAGAGGCTGGGCAGTGCTATGGCTGTGTCCTCTTGGGAAAAGAGGGCTTCTTTAGGACTGGATAATTGGTTCCAGGGATTTTTTACCTGTTCGGAAAATCATTCCACACTTGTCTTCCTATCTGTGGTACATGGGCACAAATGAAATTTTTTGTTGTTTTTGTGTGATTATTTCCTTTCTAGATCAGCCCCGCCCCCATATTTATATTGCCCACTACTATCCAAAACATGGTTTATTTTCCTTTGAGTTACAGTTGAATTATACAATACCGTTCAACTTCCGTTTTCATCTAAAAAAACGGTAAGTGGCCAAAAGTGCCTGGCTGTATGTTTTTCAAAAGGCTGGCCTTTGCTTCTTTGTGTGAACTTGTGTCCGACACTTCACCCCCGTGCACCCTAACCCTCCCCCCACCACCAACTCATGCTGTTATGTATTCTGGGGGCTGCGTAGTGCAGCTAAGCCGTTGTCTTTAAAGAGGACATCCCAGAAGATGGCTCCTGGGTAAATAAGTCAGGCCCTCGAGACCACTGTCCACGCTGGGACGCCAGGCTGTCTGTCCTCTAAGCCATTGACTAGCCAAGGCCTTCACCACCAAGTCAACACGGTGGTTTACCTGGCCGAGGGCTGGAAGGAAGCCTTTGCCCTCTTGCAGAAGTTTCCTTCGCATTAGGGGAGTGTGGCCAGGAGAGAGTGAGACACAGGTGGAGGTTCTGGGAGGAAACTGGTCCCACGGGTGGGTGGCAGAGACGTGCCTTTCTTTTCAGCACACAGCACCCACCAGGACCAGCCCGAGCCAGTGGTCAGGCTGGCTGTGTCTCCTACCAGGCAGTGGGGAGGGAAGCCATGCTTTCCTTTGTGCCCCGATGCGGTGTGCAGGCAGCGGCGGGGCGGCAAGGCTCACCATGTCCTAGCAGGAGCCCCAGGTGGGCCTTGGAGACCAAACAGGCATCCTGAACATGGGGAGGGAGCGCCAATGTCCCTGAGAGACCTGGAGCCTGCCCCTCGTGGTGGTGGCGACTAGCATCTAGAAATATATCGATCCCAGGGGCCCGTAGATGCAACTGGGCTCGAGCTTTCCGCTCACGGCCTGCGGCTCCCTTCCGCTGCAGCCGCGGAGCCTGGGCTGTCCCAGGCCAGGACAAACCACCCGCCGGTTCCCCCAGACACCTTCTGTGGGTCCCCCAAGCCTGGGGAAGCACGTCTTCAAGGCCATTGAAAGCACTGTAAATAATTATAAGAATTTCTATGGCGGCTCGAGAAAAAGCGAACCTTATGAAGCGTCACTAGCCACTGTTCATATCGATTTGTATTCTTATACCTTTTCAATATATATTGAACAAATATATAGTTTCCGGCACTATTTTTGTACTAGGATCAAGAAGTTCCTGTGTATATTTAGCCGTTTGAAATGGGTGGTTCTCCGGCGGTCCCTGGCGATGACACCCCACAGAACCCCCGGACCAAAGGGATCCCTCCCTGCATGTCCCCAGATGCTGGGGTGGTTGTCCCAAACTTCACCTGTCGGTTATTGCCGCAGTTTTCCTTTTTTGCCATGCTTTGTAAGAATAAAAAGGATGAACAAGTGTGGGTGTTGTGAATTCTTAAAGGGCGTTGGATTTTTTTTAAGGGGGGGGGCGTTCTGGGTTTGGAGCAGGAGGCATGGGGCCCACGCATTCCAGGCTGGCAGCTACCGTTTCCCCCACATCTTTTCATCCCGGACCATGACAATGTGGGGAAGCCGGTGAGGTGAGCCACTTCTTGGGGCCTGTGCCATGAGCTGGATTAGAGCCCAGAACTGCCCAGTTTCAAAGCATGAGTTTATACCACTTAATGTAGTTCGCTTCATAGAGGTCCCAAATCTCTTCTTACTGCATCCAATTGCCCATAATATGTTCACCCTAGAAACACCAGAGGGAACAAGATTACCCTGGATTTGGTTTTACTTTGTCTTTTTTTTACAGGTAAACAAATGTGTGTCGGAACTGTGCTTCATGGGTTTTAAATGTCTGCTTTTCTGGAAGTCAGTCGCCAGACCTTTCAGTCTGAGGTGAGACTTAATGAGTTTAGCAAACCAGCTCACCTTTGGCACTACCCAGGAATTCTCATTTTGGTAATGACTAGTGCCACCACAGAATCCCTGATAACCTCTGAATCATGTTTTCATACAGGTACTCCAGAGATATGGGGGGTAGAGTTTAATATAGAATTGCCTCTCTCCAACTGGTACAGTTATATTACTAAATTTAGTGCTTCTATCCAGAATCTTTGTAACCCCCACATGACCAGGTGGGAACATTACGGATAAAATGTGAAAGACTAATGTCGGGATTATACAGTTTTGCCATTTTACTGGGTACAGTGAGCCATCTCAGAAGCAGGAAGAGAGAATCTCCTAACCACGAAGAAAGCCCCAGATCTCTCTGGGATGAGATGCTGGCTGCTACAGAGGCCACAGCAAAGACACCATGAGGTAAAAGTGTTGGGCTGCCCAGCCAACAGAGCACAGGTAAATTATTCTAAGAAGGAGGCACAATAAAAAGAATGAGGTGACCTTTGGGGCATTTATCAGTGGTAAAGGTGCTTTGTAACCTGTGCCTAAGCAGGGCAGGGGATAGTTGCATGATTGAAGAGCTAAAGACCAAAGAGAGACTCATACTGGCATGGCTGAGAAGTGGCACTTCAGACAAAAGAACTGTTTCCTTAACATTTCTGAGCCTGACTTGGAACCTGTTGTCTCACCTAATATTCATTTTGTCTACAAGTTCTGTGTGGCCATTACAACAGATTATCAAACCTACCAAAGAAATTGAGCAGCAGGGGTAGCACAGTTGACATCTCAATAAGGTAAAGAAGGACTGTAGAGACCTTGCTAACCTCTGACCCATAAGAGGCAAATGTGGAGTTGGATTCTTCTTCCTCATTTTATAGCTGGAGGTGCCAGATGTGGCCTCTCTACCAGTCCTCCTCCAATGCTAAAGGCAAAAGTCAAATTGATTTTTAAAATTATATTTTCTGTCCACTAGAGGGTGCCAGATAATAGATTAAAGAAGCAATTCTTTACTGGATGGGCCTTAACAAACAAATAAACTGCTTTTGAAAAGATTTTTACTAAAGATAAATAAGTGGGAGAGTTCAAGACAGAATCCATGATAAAGTCAAAATTAAGTCAATTAAGATGTTATTCCCTTTTACAGTTTGTCTCTTATGACTTGCTGCCTTTCTGTCTCGTGGTCATTGCCTCAGAATGTCTCCCCATCAAATAAACATAAGGTGACCAGATGTCCCGCTTTTTAACAATTGAACAATGTCCAACAGTGTTTTAAAATTAAAATAATGCAATACTATTTTTGTGTTCTATGAAACTTTTTCTTGCTCCATATAGAACAAATTTTTAATCAAGAACACACACATACACACACACACACACACACCCTTGGTCAATGGTGTTCCGCTTAAAATCTGGTCACTTTAAACACCACTTAGTCTCTCAAGACTTTCTGAAACTTGGCATAACACAGAGATATTATTCTTGCTCATAAGAAAGGGAAATATTTGACAACTTCCAACCCACCTTGCTATTAACTGTGTTACTTCTCAACAGAATAATACCATTTGATGTATACAGGTGTTGGGTTATGATTTTCTATCCTTAAGCCACATAACATCGAAGAAAACAATTTGACATCAGTGTACAATATGACAAAATAATTTATAAAAATCAAGAGTTCATGAGGGGGGAGGGGAGAAGTAAAGGAGAGGGGGAATGAGTTTAAGTTGAGAATGATGATGGCAACAAATATACAAAAGTGCTTTGCCTACAATGGATGGATGGATGGATTGTGATGAGTTGTATGAGCCCCCTATAAAAGGACTTTTTTTTTTTTAAGTTGAGTCTACAGAGGATAGTTCTTATGATTCTGATCTGTTCTCAGCTTTGACATAAAGGAGAGAGAAAAAAAGACATCAATTTACAGACTGAATTGGATTCAAAATCTGCAAGACTTTAGACTTGGAGTCAAATTCCTAATGAAATCTAATTAATTGGCTTGCATGGTTCTCCTTGGATTTTCCTCATTTTGTGTGTGTGCAGTGCACACGGGTATGTTTACAATGAAATTTAGGAAACCATCACAAGAGATAACTCCGTGAATCATCCCACAACAACTCCAAAGGCACATCTTAGTAAGCTGGAGTCTGAGGGCCAAGTAGGCAAACAAGGAAGGTGACTCTCTTAATAGGGGAGGCATCAGAAAGTTCATGGAATAGTGGAATTTTCCCCTAAGTTTTGAAGCCCTTGCATAACTTTGAAGGAGCCCTGTTGACAGGGCTACCCCTCGGGCTGCTAGCCACCAAGTTGGCACTTCCAACACCCACTGCCCCTGCAGAGGAAAAAAGGTTTTCTACTCCTTTAGAGGTTTACAGCTTCAAAAACCCACAAGAGCCATTCTAGTGTGTTCTATGGAGTCTCTCCAAGTGGAAATCTCAAGGGCAGTTTTTTGAGAGTTTTTATACCTTGGAACTTCAATATACCAGGTAGTTTTAGTGCCCTCCCTCATTCCACCTTTGAAGCACTGTTTCCTTTTACCCACATTTTTGGTTTTTTTTAAAGTTGTATACATCAGTCCAGCATAGCCCTGTGAGAAACCATATATCCTCTTTATCACCCTGCTTGCTGACTGTCTCTGGTCTCAACCAGGGGTCCTCAAACTTTTTAAACGGGGCCTGATCACTGTCCCTCAGACCGTTGGAAGGCCGGACTATAGTTTAAACAACAACAGCAACAACAAATTCACTGTGAGCCCGGGATGAGTCGGCTGCTAAGCCGGACAGTGGGGGTGGCAAAAACGCCCGGCGGGCCAGATAAATGTCCTCGGTGGGCCGCGTGTGGCCTGAGGGTCGTAGTTTGAGGACCCTTGACCAGGGAGGGAAGCTAGAAACTAGGTAAGCAGCTCTTGGGTCCGCTGCAACTGCTTTCTCCAGAAAACCAAATAGAAACAGCTGCCAAGATGCTTCGTGAGAGTGCTAGCATAGTTACTAGACTCCTTGGGGGAAGAAGGCAGGACTACGCCCAGTCTTCCTCTGCTCCTTAAAGCGCCTATCTCTTCTGTTTCCACCCCTTGAGTCTGCAACCAGGATCAGATCTCTCTTGCCTTATAAACACCTCCCTGAACCACAGTACGCCTGAACTGCATTCTCTGCATTCTCTTTAGACTGCACATGAACTTCTTTATAGTAAAAGTGTGCTCTCATACTGTAGGGATGCCTTCTTATACTCCACGGGTGCATTTTGTACTCAACAAATAATTATTGAATGAAAAGAAATCCATCCTTTTTCACTTGACACCAAATTGAGTCTTTTCAACAGTTTCATTGTCAATATACTTCACATAGCCTGCAATTCAATAGTTTAATCACCTAAAGAAGAGGTGTACAATCAGCACCACAATCGGGTTTAGAATATTTTCTTCATTCTTGTACTCATTGTTCTTAGCTCGCTGTTTCCCGCCACCCCAACACCCTCTACAGAACTCCCAAGCAACCACTAATCCAATTACTGTCCATCTAAATCAGTGGTTCCCAAACTTAGTTGTCCTACCGCCCCCTTTCCAGAAAAAATATTACTTAGTGTCCCCTGGAAATTAATTTTTTAAAATTTTAATAGCAATTAAACAAACATACAGTATGTCAAAATAAATTTGGGGCAAGTCAAATTATAAAGATATTTTCATTCTCATTTAAAAATAACTCTAGATGTATTTTATAATTAAATATAGATATTCTTAGTCCAATTTCCTTAAATTTATGAGTCAAGATTTTTTTTAAATAAAATTTTTTGCATAAAAAAAAACTTGGGGCAAGAAAAAAATTAATAGTTTCCCTCTTATTTTTCCTCCAAGCAAAGGTATAAATATGTGCCCCCCTCTTGTATAAGCTTATGTCATACTGAAAGTTTTCTTTGAATGGTAAGTGAATCAGTATTATTGAATTAAAATAAAAAAAATTATACAGAAAGAGAAATCGCCTCTTTACTTGATGTACCTAAATCCACCATACACCATATCATTTCAAAACTTTGGAAGAGGGGAATTCAGCCAGTTCCCAAATTTATCAAGAGCAGGAAAAAACAAAAAAGATGAAGACATACTTTCTTATTGTCAGCACTTATATGCTGTCCATTTCAGATTTTAATCAACGATTTGATGATATTTTGAAAATGAACATACCTGATTGGATTTTGGATCCTTTTTCAAATGCAAACACAGAAGAATATCCACAGTTATAAGAAGAGCTGATGGAAGTAACTACAAATGATGAATTGAAATTTAAATTCAAAAGCAGCTACCAACAATTCTGGCTGCAAAAGAAGATCCCTATGGCTTACCCTGAAATATGGGCTGTAATTCAAAAGTTCTTAATTGCATTTCCTTCATCACATTTAGTGGAATGTGGATTCAGTGCAGTAACCAATTTATTAACAAAAAAAGAAACTGATTGCAATTAGTCAATTGCGGTGATTTAAGGTGACTGCTGACAAGAACAGAGCCGAGGCTGACAATCGGTAGCCACACACCGGGTTCATCTTTCTCATTAAGATGATTTCAAATGAGGGCCGAGCCCCGATTGTGCGCGGGACTGCGGCCCACTGGGGTGGAGGTTCAATTCCAGCTCCACAGAGCAAAGGCTGGGCCTCCTATTCCCACCACCAGAGGGCAGTGATGCCCCCCCCAAAAAAAGATGATTTTGAATGTTTTAACTTTTTGCATTACCTTTCTATTCTGCGTTCAATAAATCGTTTCACAATTTCAAAGTTCAATGTTTCTAATTTACACCTTTCTTTACTTACGCAAAGTAAATTATTACAAAATAAATACATAATACCAATTATAGTCACACTATTTGTTAAGTTTAACTTGTCACAATATCACAACAATCTAACTTAGAGTTATATTGCGCATAATAATTAAGGGAAATCTCCTGATTCATAGTGTGCTCCAAAATCTGCTCATAGTACTGCCAGTAGACAGTACTACCGCTGCCGTTCCAGGCTTTGGCGTTGCGATCGACCAGTCGCTCTAGTGGCAGTCGCCCTCAGCCATGCTCATGGTGCTCACATGTTTTGGAAGGCAATTCACTGGCACCACATGAACAGTAGCAGTGCGCGATTGCACATGCCACAAGGCAAGTGAGGGAGTATGCGGGAACCGAGCCAACGTCCAGTATGTTGTTCAAAGAAAAATTAAGCGTTATGAGCTGAATACATAAATCAATTTTTCTAAATCTTCTTTCTTTTATCCTTTCACCACCCCTTTACAGTTATTCATCGCCCCCAAATGCACCTATGGCCAACACCACCCCCTGGATCACTGCAACACCCACCAGGGGGTGGTGGCGCCCACTTTGGGAATCACTCATCTAGATTTACCTCTTGGGGATTTCACACACAGGAAAACATTGGAGAACAAACGAGAGACCGGTCAAGGTGAGCGGCACACACCGAGGACTCATTTGTGCTTGGAGAATCCCCCAGAACAACCCCACCTCCCATGTGTCCTGAGCTGGAGTCCCTGAGATCTGGGATCTGATCCTAGGACAGATTGGCCTATTAGGCTGAGCTGCCCCAGCCGCCACCCCCATGGCTAGGGCAGCGATGGACCCAGCCCATGACCAGGCTGCCCCACCCAGACACGTGCAGCTGTGGCAGGACCTCCTGCAGCAGGTGCTCCACATGGAAAGAAGTTTCCCTTACCTGCAGTTCCAGACTGGGGACCATCCATCCCCATTGTTGCCTAGGATTCCTCCACCAGCGGCCCGCCAGCTCCCGCCCCCTCCCACACACCCGCCTGGGAGACTTCCATTGTGGCATGCTCTCTGAACCCGCAGCCCTGGGCACTCCACCGTGCTGCCCAGCCCATTCCTGTTGGCGCAGAAGTCTCATGCCACTGCCCTGTGGTTTCCTCCAGTTCACTTCTGTCCGATCCAGGCTGGCCCATGCCACTGCAGTGCCCCACGGTGTGCTCCCAGCTCCAGTGACTTTAAGCTGCGCCTTGCTGCCGCCGCCTCTGTAAACCAGCTCTGCACTCCAGGACCTCCGGCAGCAGGGGGGAGTGCATGCTTGATCTGAAGAGCATGCATTCCCCACACATAATCTGGCTTTGGAGCCCTAAATCAGCACCACCTCCCGTGGAAGCGAAGGCCCCTTCACCTTTGTCTTCTATTAGTCATCTTTAAAAACTGAGAAGGTTCTTTTCGTTTATTGGTTTTTAACTAAGCAAGAAAACAGGCTGATAGACATGGCCAGACAGGCCAGGTGAAAACAGCCCAAAGGCATATTGTATAGGCTCCTGCCCCCATTCCATTCACGAAACTTCTCACCATTGTTGACCACTGAACCATCGAGGAACTCTGTTTACATGGCAGTCTGACCCATAGGCAGTCCCTTGAAAGTATCCTCAACTGTAACACAAAGAAAGACCTAAGAGCCTCCCTGGTCTCCCTGAAAATGGGGCTACAAAAGGATCGAGGAAAATCAACAGACCACATCACTCTCAATTAAAAAACAAAACAAAACAGAGAGACAAAACAGTAGCAGAGTCAATGATGCTCGTGAAAGAATCAGACCCCAGACCCGTATCTGTCACAAAAAGAAATATTCAGTAGTCTTCATGGAGCTGAACATTAACCACAGGGCCTGAGAGAAGCCACACAGAATAAGGGTGCAATGATAGAGATGAAAGTCCATGCAGCAAAGGGAAATACACATGCTAACAGATGAGGTAGCAGAATTCACACACAAGGTCATAGAATTTGCAATTAGACTTGAGGAGGCAGAGAACAGTATCAGTGATCTCAAAGACACTCAAACAGACCTCAGCAAGCGAGGAAGGCAGTCAGATAGGAACATTAAAGAAGCAGAAGATAACCTATGATCAACGACAGATGCTATGAAGAGGAATAATATTTGAATAGTTGGTCTACCAGACCAGGACACAGCACACAAGTTAACAGACAAGATAGCAAAGAAATTGCTGCAAGGAAACTCCTACTTTAATGAGTGAGAATCAGACACACATACAGAAAGGAGAGGGAATACTAGCAAGAGTAGACCCCAAGAAGAACTCACCAAGACATATAACAGTAAAAATATACAAGAAAAAGAAAAATTTAAGAGCAGCAAAAGAAAGGAAGATAGCAGCATACAAAGGAGCTCAGGTAAGAATATGCTTAGACAGCAGATATCATAAAACAGAGGAGAGAAGACCTGCCCAAGAACCCTTTACCTGCCAAATTATCCACTAAGAAGATGGGGAGATAAGGGTCTTCCAAAACAAGGAAGGGCTCAAAGAATATTCTGTAAGACGCCCAACCCTATGAAAGATGCAGGCCAACTTGCTATGACTAGAGGATCAACATCCACCAAGCACAAGCAGAAGACCACCATATAGCCCAAATCCAGCCAGAAACCAATGTGCCAACAACAAATACTAAGATAGCGGCCACAGAGGGAAAAGAAGACAAGAAAGAAACCCCACACACGAACACAGCACACTGATATGAAAGGAGATAGGAAAACACCAAAATGCAAGTTATGATAGGACAGCAATGAATCCACAGATTGTGATATCTCTGAATTTCAATGACTTCAACTCATACATTAAATAACAAAGGCTTGAGACTGGCTCAGAAAGTATAACCCAACAATCTGTTGCAGACACATCTTAAGCACACAGGCAAAAATAAGACTAAAAGGCTGGCAGACTAATAGGCTACAAGGCAAATGGCAACTTAAAAAATGCAGGCATGTCAATCCTAATCTGGACCGAAAATGTGTCTCAATGTTGCACTATATAACGCTTAAAAGATCAGTAAACCAGGAACCAGTTGGCATATTGAATATTTACTTGTCCAAAAGTGGAGGTCTGAATTTCACTAAACTATTAAAAGGATGAAAAAAGAAATCACAGATTCAATAATCATAGTAGGTGATTTAATACTCTGCTATCAGAAAAAGACAGATCACGGGGAAAGAAGCTCAGCCGCGAGACTATAGAGCTAAACAATGCAATTAGGCAACTGGGCCTGATAGACATTTATAGGGTTTTCCATCCAAACACACAATAAATCACATTCTTCTCAAGCCCACATGACTCATTTTCAAAAATATACCACAAGCTTGGACACAAGTCAAGCCTGAGTAAATTGAAACACATAGAAATTATTTGGCTGTCTTTCTTGGATCACCATGCCATTAAGCTGGCAATTAATAAAAGGGCAACCAGAAAAGCAAGGGAAAACAATTGGAGAAAGAACAATTTTCTGCGACATGAATGGGTACAGACCAGGGTTAGAGAGGATGTTAGGAAGTTTCTAGAAACTAATGAGAACAAGAATACAATGTGTCAAAATTTATGGGATACTGCAAAGGCAGTTATCAGAGGTAGCTTGATATCAATAAATGCATATATGAAGAAAGAAGAGAGGCTTATGACCGATACACTGATGACTGTTACCACAAACCCTCCAACAACTAGAATGGAGTCAACAGAACAACCTCTCCAATTGCAAAAGAAATAGTAAAAATCAGGGCAGAGCGAAACCAGTGGGAAGACAATAAAATGATGCAAAAGATAGATGCAGCAAAAAGCTGTTTCTTTGAAAGGATCAACAGAATTGACAGACTGCTGGTGGACCTAACCAAGGGAAGGAAGGAGCAAGCATCAATATCCAGGATGAGGAATGAAACGGGTAATTATAACAGACCTCAATGAGATTAAAAGGGTAATCACAAAGTATTATGAAGGACTGTATTCTAACGAATTTAGAAATATGGAAGACATGGATAAATACTTGGAAAAACACAATAGATTATTTCAGACAGAGTTCAAGAGTCTCAATAAGCCCATAGCAAAAAAAAAGAAATAGAAGGTTATCAAGAAGTCACAAACAAACAAAACAACTCCACATCAAATGGCTTCACGATGGACTTGTACTTAACATTCAGGGAAGAGTTGACACTGATTTTCCACAAAGGGTTCCAGAGCATAGAAAATAATGGTAAAGTCTCAAACTCATTCTAAAAAGCCAGCATAATTTTGATACCCAAACAGGTCAAAGACCCCAAGGTACGGAGAACTACAGACCAATATATCTAGTGAACATAGATGCAAAATCCCTTAGCAAAATAGTGGTCGGTAGAATACAAAAGTATGTAAATAAAGGATCATAGTCAATGGGGAAAAGACAAAAACCAATTCCACTGAAAAAGGGTACAAGACAAGGATGCTCCTTGTCCCCACTTCTATTCAATATCACACTGGAGGTCCTAGACATAAGACAGCAGAAGGACACTAAAGGTATCCAAATGGGAGAGGAGGCAGTGAAATTATCGCTATTTGCAGATGATTTGATCCTGTACATTGAGAACCCCCAAAGCTTATAGTATTAGAGGAATACAGAAGAGTGACAGGATACAAGATCAACAATCAGAAGTCAATAGGTTTGCTGTATGCATTGGACAGTACCATGGAAGAGGAGATCAAGAAGGCAGTACCCTTCACAGTAGCCAAGAACAAACTGAAATGCCTAAAAATAGGTTTGACAGCAACAACAAAACTAAAGACTTTTCAAGGTAAACGACAAGACCCTACTACAGGAAATCAAAAGCAACCTCCGCAAATGGAAGAATATCATGCTCATGGATTAGAAGGCTCAAGATAGTAAAGATGTCTATCTTACCCAAAACACTTTATAAGTTTAATGCTATTCTGATTCAAATACCAACAAACTTCTTCAAAGAATTGAAAACACTGACCATCAATTTCATATAGAGAGGGAAGAAACCCAGAAATAGCAGAGAACTCCTCAAAAAGGACAAAGTGCGGGGGTGGGGGTGGGGGTGCTGAGCCCCGGTGGCATAGTGGGGCTGAGCCTCAGTATCATAGTGTTTGAGTGCGGGATTTTGGCCAATTGACTTTATGGTTCAAATCCAGCAGCAGCTCTCTGGGAGCAAGGCTGGGTAGCTCCCACAACCACCAGACGGCAGTGATGCGCGCCCCCCCCCCCAAATAAAAAGGACAAAGTGGGGCAATTCGGTTTACCTCATTTGATCACCTAATACACAGCCACAGTGTTCAAAACCATTTGGTACTGACATAATGACAGATACACAGACCAGTGGAAAAGAACAGAAAGCCCAGAAGTAAAACCATCAGCATAAGAACAAGTGATCTTCAATAAGGGCCCCAAAAATATCAAGTGAGAAGCAAATGCCCTTTTTAGCTAGTGGTGCTGGAAACAATGGATATTCACATGCAGAAAAATGAAGCAAGATATTTACCTCACCCCATGCACAAGAACAAATTCAAGGTGGGTCACTGACCTAGAAGTAAAACCCCAAACCATTAGGACCATCAAGGAAAGAATCGGGACTAGCCTAAGATCATTGGCCCAGAGAATTCATAGGTTCACCACAATAGGGAAAGTGATCTGGATATCAAAAAATGGGATTTAATAAGAATAAAACACCTGTGTACCTTGAAAGACTTCACCAAGAGGGTAATAAGACAACCCAATGTCAGGAAGAGAACTTTTAGTAATGACAAATCAGGCAAAGGGCCTGTTACTAAAATGTACAAAGCCTTCAGGGCCTGCAAAAAGAGGAAAGCAGTTAACCCCCTAAGGAAGTGGGAAAAAGAACTGAAAAGAAATTTCACTAGGGAAGAGACCCACATGGGGGTACATGACAAAGCGTTCCCATTTGTTAACCATAAGTGAAATGCAAATTAAAACAACCATGGGATATCATCTAACACCCCTGAGGTTAGCCCAAATCAGAAAATCAGAGAGCCACAAATATTGGCTTAACAGGTAGGATGTTAACCATTTTCACACCTCATAAAGGCTAATGGCTAACAAAAGTTTGAATATACTCTGGAAATAAGCAATCTGGTTGAATATACAATTTAAGTTGTAAGTACAAAAAAAAAATCCCAGGACATTTGACAAATACTTTAAGAAGAATGTATCCTCAGACCCTGCAAATTACAAACATTAAATAAATTTATAATTTATAAAAGCAAAACATATAAGAAACAGCAAAGAAGTCACAACAGACTGCAGGAGCAGATTCTGAAAAAAAAATCAGGTAATCGTAGCTATATGAATAACTTAGAGCTCCCACTTAAGATAAACCCTAAATGTAGGACAATTAGTTCTTTTTTTAAAATCATTTTTTTGGGGGCTCATACAACTCTTATCACAATCTGTACCAATTATTTCTTTAAAAATTTTTTTTAATTTATTTTTTATTTTTCAATTATTTCTTATGACATGGCCTCCTGCAAAGATCACTGAAGGTCTGGGTGCTCTGGCAAAGAGTGATGAAGAAATGAGAAGGTACCTGGAGTCTTTAAGGCTTCTTCAAATGTAGAGTTATTAAGTGGGTGTCAGTGAGCTAAGTCTGCTTAGAAGATCACCAACCAACCTGATCAAAGAATCATTCGCAATAAATTCCAAGACTAGAGGGGGAGAGTGTATCCCACCCAGCTTACGTTCTGAAGACCTGATTTACAGAAGGCTATGGATGACAGTGAAAGCCCAGCATCCATTGATAGAGCCCCCATGTGTCTCCATTGAGCCTCCTCCATCCATTGAATAATCTTGCCCTCAGGCCAAGTGCATTAGAATAAGAACTACTGCAGGAATTAAAAGCAAAGTTATCGAGTCCATGCTGATTCATAGTGGCCTTATAGGACAGGTAGAATGCTCCTGTGATGTTAAGGGGCTGTAGAAGGCCCCATCTTTCTCCCTCTGAGCAGTCGGTAGTTTGGAGCGGCTGGCCTGGACGTTAGCATCCCAACACATATATAGATAGAGTAACATTTAACCCAATCTTTTTCCTTGTTTTAACCCTGTTTTTACTTGTTCTTATTTTTATTACATTCTCATATCTTTGGTTGAGATTCTTCTGCATTTTATTCTATTGTAGTTGCTGAGTTCATTTCATCTTTTGATGTATGTGTTTGAATGATTTTCTTTATATGAAATTCAAGAGGTAAATCTAGAGACACAGCAAGTAGATTACTAATGGCTTAGGGTTATGACAGGGAAGTTGGAAGAAATAGGAGGCTATTAATAACAGCTACAAGATTGAAGAAAATGTTTTAAAATTGGAATGACAAATGTGCAACACCTTAAAATAAACATTGAATTGTACGGCATGTGAATTACATGTCAATAAAACTTAAACTTGTTTTAAATTTCAAGTAATAGAACTATTTGATGGAGACTATTGGGGAAATTACTATTAATTCCTGGGGTGTCTCTAGGAGGTTCAAAGGGTTGATGAACTAGGCTACTTACTGAAAGAGTTGGAGGTTTGCTTGAAATAAAAGCCTAATGATCTATTTCCCAGAGACCAGCCATTGAAAACTCTGTGAAGCATAAATCTGTGCTGATCCCCAAGGGGGCACGATGCCAAATAATCTGCAGGGTAACCAGTTTGGGGCACACTGAAGAAGAATTGACACATCTGAGTTATTATATTGGCAATTGACTATACCATGGAAAGCCAGAGAATTAACAAATAAATTTTATAGAAAGTACAACCAGAATGTTCCTTAGAAGTGAAAGTGGCATGATTTTGTCTTATTTTAGACACAACATCAGAAGGAACCCATTCCTGGTTACTGGTAAAGAAAAGGGTCAACAAAAAAGAAGGCAACCCTCTTTGAAATGGTATAAAAATTGTGTGGGGATGCCATCTGACCTCTTCTGACTTCACAAGGGGTGAGGAGGAAAGTCACCATCAATATCAACCCAAGGCAGATTTCTATGAGACTGGGGACTGACATGCTCCATTCTCCAACCTTCTTACCAATTCTGACACCAGTCTTCCCTGTAGCAACATTCTCAGCATCTCAGCTGGCTTCCAGATTTCATTGCACACAGTACAAACCATATTCATGATTCTGACTTTTACTAAGAAGTGTTGAGGATACAATTTTTTATCAGACAGGCCTCTCTCTAGCCTTCACCAGCTTGACTTAACCTGGACCTCCTCAGGCAATGCTACAAAGCTCTTTCAGCACTGCCAAGAAATACCTGAAGAGAATAAATGAAGGAGCTCAGTTCTAGTTCCATGGGTCAAAAAACCTAGTTCCCCTGTTAAGTGTCTAGAGGTATCACATTCTGCAAGCAATTCTCCTGTCTGAAGACTGTCTGTCAGACCAACTTCTCTGGTGTCACAGCATCTTCAGTACAAAGGAATACACTCTACACTCCTGGCTCTTCTTTCTTGATTGTAGTGGAACACCTCGCTCCACCTGCTTTTCCGCTGTTGAGATGGTTGTTGTTATTGTTGCTGTTGTAGTTGTGAGGTGTCATTGAGTTGGTTTCAATTGCTCTATGTACAATGGAACAAAACAAAAGCCCAGACTTGCACCATCCTCACAAGTATTGTATTTGAACCCATCTTTGTAGCCACTGTGTCAGTCTATCTTAATGAGGGTCTTCCTCTTTTTACTGCCCTCCCACTTTACAAAGCACGGTGTCCTTTTCCAGGAACTGGTCCTCCTGATAACATATCCAAGGTATGTGAGACAAAGTCTCCCCATTCTTGCTTTTACAGAGCAGTCTAGCTGTCCTGCTTGCAACAGTCTAGTTGTCCTGTTTGTTCAGCTGACAGTCCATGATACTTTCAAACTTCTTCACTAGCACCATAATTCAAGTGCATCAATTTTCACCCATCTTCTTTATTCAATGTCCAACTTGGGTGAGGCACACCTACGTTCTCAAAATAACACCTTTGCTTTTCAACATGTTAAAAGATATCATATGCAGCAGATTTACCCAATAAACTAGTTACATAATTTCATATCAACTTGATAAATAAAAGTGTAGGGGTGGATTCTAGACTGTCATTCAGGTCACAGCCTCATGGTGTGGTCTTTTCATAAGAAGGGTCCTGGGAACCATGCCTCTCTCTCTTCTTCTTCCTGGTGATGAGCCACACTGAGACCTGTGCAAGTCCTGTGATGCCGCCACCACCACTGGATCCACACAACTCTGCACCCACCAGCCTGGGATCTTCCTACATGGCTGCATGAGTCTGAAGAGTGACTTAAGGGCTAGTAATTGAACTAACAGACTTGGATTGGGCTGGGATGTTTTATTAATGCACGAGAGGTCTTGCTATAAAGCCTTTTCTTATACATATATGAGTGTCTCTGGATTTGTTTCTTTAGTCAACCCAAGCTAAGACAAATGGATTGTTTGATCTCTTGACTCCTGCATCCATGAGCATTGATGTAGAACAAGCAAGATGATATCCTTGACAACCACAACATTCTTTTCCTTTTATCATTGTGTGACTTATTGGTCCCATGATAAGGACTTTGGTCTTCTTTACGTTGAATTATAGTCTTTTAGGAAGACTGTAATCCTTGATCTTCATAAGTATCCTCACTTGCAGCAAGCAAGTTTGGGTCATCTGTGTAAGACAGGTGGTTAATAAGTCTTCCTCCAATCCTGAAGTCATACCCTTCTTTATAAAATCTAGTTCTTCTGAATATTTTCTCAGCATAGAGATTGAACAGTTGTGGTGTGGGAGTTGCATAATCTATGGTCAATTTGAGACTCAAGAGTGAAAGGGTGGAGTTTAGCTTGTCAATCAAGACCTCATTTGGAGGCACTAGGGAGACAAATAGCTTGGTGGAGGTGGGACACACACTCACTCCCTGACGAGGCTGACCCCCTGCCAGACATGCTAGGTGACAAGACACATGAAGCTGCACTAGAGCTCTGGAGCTGAAGAAACCACATGGAGAACCCGCCAGTGCTGAGATGTCTCAATGACCCCTGAACCCACAAGACTTTCCACCCACTGGACTGTGGTTTTTCTGCATTTGGCATCATTGCATGTGTTTTGTGAGTCTGAGGAAGAATTAATATACTGGTATCAGACATATAGGCAAATATCAGACTTTTGGACTTGATCTGAGATGTTTTCTCAACATTCACTGCTCTTATATATAAAGCTCTTTCTTGGGCTGAGCCCCAGTGGCATAAGTGGTTGAGTGCGAGACTGTGGCCCACGGGCTTGGTGATTCAAATCCAGCAGTGGCTCTCAGGAGCAGTGCTGGGTAGCTCCCACGATTACCAGAGGGCAGTGATGCCAAAAAAAATCTCTTTCTTATGCACATATGTGTCAATGATTCTGTTTTTCTAGTCCACCCAGACTAACACATATGATGATGGAATACAATCCTATTGCACACCTTTCTTGATTTTAAGCCATGCAGCATTCCCTTGTTCTATTCTGATAACTGCCTGTTGGTCCATGTACAGGTTCCACAAGAGCACAGTAAAGTGTTTGGGAATCCCATTTTTCTCAAGGCTTTCCATGGTTTGCTATGGTCTACACAGTTGAATTTCTTGGCGTAGTCAAAGAAGTACAAGAAAGCATCTTCCTGGAATTTTCTGCTTTGAATCAAATGCAACTGACATCAGCAATGATATCTCTGGTTTCACGTCTTCTGAATGCAGCCTGAGTTTCTGACAGCCCCCTGTCACTGTACTTCTGTAACTATTGTTGAACTATCTTCATCAAAATTTACTTGCATGTGATATCAATGATACCACATATGCATTCGGTTGGATCACCTTTCTTTGGGTGAAAATATGAATCTCAGTCAGTTGGCTAGGTGTTGAGTGAGTGTGTATCTAGCCCTTCCTCAGCTGGTTGAAACATTGTAATTAGTGTTCCATAAATACCTGGAGTGCTATTTATGGCTAATTCTTTCAGTTCAGTAACACCAATTCTCGATCAAATGTTACCGCTTGGAAATCAGCAATATAGCAACATCTCCTTCTCTAATGCTGACATTCCTGCCTTCCTCTGAAAAGGACCCATGTGTTTCCACAGGGAGCCCTGCTGGTGCTGGTTAGGTCCTGGGCTCCTAAACACTAAGACAGTAGCTTGCAACACCTGAAGTTCTGAGGGAGGAAGATGAGGGTCTCTCAGGAAGATTTATAGCCGCAGCAACCCAAAGAGGCCATCATACTGTGTCCTATCAGGGAGTTCTGAGTTGGAATTGGTTGGTTCCATGTCAGTAAGACTGTACTTTCTTTGGACCCCAATATCAAGATAGTTAAAAATTATATCTGCAGAGTACCTTTTGGCATGTAAGGAAACACGGGCTACAAAGATTCAGATGCGAACATCTTTCTGATGTTATTCTACAATAACTGTTCCTCACATGGGCTCATAGATGCTGGCATACATGTTTTTCTTCCTTTTTCTTCTTTTTCTGTATATACATCCTAGTGGCTGCCCTGTTGTCTCAAGAAAATGTTACATTCTGTCCAGGACAGTTCTTATAGTTAGCAAAAAGTATACACAATAATATAGATTTTATGAGGTCTTTGAAAATAGAGACAAAATGTATTAACCAGCCAGTACAGAAATGACAATAATAAACTTATTCTAACATGATTATTAATGTCATTACTGTGATAAAGATAATAGAGTTTTATACCAAAGTCTTTGTTATTAAGGAGATGAGACGGGCTGAGCCCCGGTGGCATAGTGGTTGTGCGCAGGACTGCAGCCCACTGGGACGGAGGTTCAATTCCAGCAGTGGGGCTGGGCCTCCTACTCCCACCACCAGAGAGCAGTGATGCCCCGCCCAAAAAGGAGATGAGACTTAGCTATTGAAAGCAGCGAAAGAGAGGAGGGTCCTCAGAGAGATGGCTTGACCCAATGGCGACAACAACTTGAACAACGGGAGGATGACGCAGGAGAGGGCTGCGTTTCACATGGTTGTGCAGAGGGGCCCTATGCGTCGGGGCCCACTCAATAACAATTAGCAGCAACAGAGGGAGCACATCTAGAATGAGTTCAATTAGAGTGTGCTTTGTCATCTACCCATGTCTTCCATGTATACAACCGTCTTTGTTCTTCAGAATGATTCTGCAGTGTAGGCTGGTTTTAAGTGCAATTTTTTTTTCATCCCTTTTATGAACGAGTTGGAGAGAGACGTACTGGTTAGTTGGACAAAGACAAGTGGGAGCCCACAGACTGCAGGACTGGGACTGAACTGAGCCCCAAGTGACAAAAGTAAAGCATTTAAGATCAAAAGGGCAGCTTTTCCCCCTGGATCAGTTCAGAGAATTGAGAACAAAGGCGCCATGGAAACAAAAGGGAGACTTGGGAGTTAGGAGAGGCCAGGGCACATGGAGGCAGTGGGTGAGCTGAAACAAAATGGGTGTGAATTGTCGAATACAAAGCTGCTCATCTCCTCGGTAAGCCTTCACTAATCCACCACCAAAGTGTTTTAGCAGGGATTTCTCTTTGCTATTTTCAGTTGATGAAACTGAATGTCAGAGTTCAGGTTTCACTGCTTGTAATTTGCAGAGTTGCCTCTTGAGCACAAATAATTGTTGCCATAATGGAGTCTGACAGGCTTTGCATGACAAAATAGTCCCTCCCTCTCAGGGTAGATGAAGTGGCCTAGCTTTTCTTATCTAAGATGAGACAACAGCGGCATCAACACCACTGGGTCAAACTGCACGACCTGACCCCTGTCCCTTTTATCAGACTGAGCAAGTTCTATGCAAATAAGCCCCCTCCCCACCCCAAGTTCTTCAGATCCGTCCTTTCCTTTTCTCTCTTATCATTTTATTGGGGACTCTTAGATCTCTTATAACCACCCATAGAGATGTTCCTTCTCTAACGTCTGAGCACCAGGAATCTGAGACTTTGCTCCGTTCACCTAACTGCTATCAATTTTAAGATTAGAGAGCAGTTGGGATCGCTGTTCAAGAGCAGTTACCGCCCTTTCTAGCGCGAATCCTCCTTGTCTGAGCAGCACCGTCCTTGTAGAATTCTCTCGCTAATTGCCCTTGGGTTCCTTTGAAAATTATTATTCGCACCAAAGTACAGCATCGCAGCTGGAAGTCAGCTGGGTGGGGCGCTGTCCGGGTTGAGTGTCAGCAGGGACAAAGCGTGCAGAAAACTCCTATCTCCGAGCACTCCCTGCCTTTGAGTGGATGCTGGCGCATCGTGGTCCCATCGGTCAGGGTAAGCCTGCCTCTTTAGAGGAGGAGAAAGCCTCCTCTTCCTCTCATGAAGTGTCTGGCAGTTTCAAGCTGCTGACCTGGGGGCTAGCAGTGCCACCATTGCACGTGACCCTCCTTTGTGTCTGGTGCTGTTTCTTCATTATCTGCTGCCTGGTCAGCAGGCCCTTGGCAGACTCGCTGCGGCGTCAGCTTTCCTACCTGTCGCCAGAGATGCAGATAGAGCACGATAGGCGTTGTATGTGCCCTGGGCACCACTCCCTTGCGACAAATTTTTTATTGACCCATAAGCCATCGTTATTGGCCATTTCCATCTCCATCCTCAGCCAGGAGAGACAGTTCAGCAGTTTAGGGACATCCTGGTTACCCGTTGGGCTGCTAACCCCAAGGATAGCGGTTCAAATCAAACCCCCCCAGCCACTGTTCTGGAAAAACGTGAGGCTTTGTATTCCAGTAGAAGGTTATGAACAGTCTCCAGACGCCCCACCCCACCCCCACCCCCCGGGTAGCAATGAACTTGCTTTCTCGGTTTTTTGAACCCAAAGCTCCGCTTTCCTGAGCTAACCCTCTGCTCCTCATTGATCGTGGTCACAGGGTCGGTGTTCGGCTCTGACCCACTGCAGTCGCCCGCACACCGGAATGAAACCCGGCCTGACCCTGTACAGCTTCGCCTGGAGACACGGAGTCTATCTTCTGGAGGGCCTTCCCCTCTTTGACGGTCCCTCTGCAGGACCAAACACAGTGTGGTGTCCTTCTTTCTCTAGGGACAGCCTCTCCTCACAAGATGCCCAGCGTCGTGAAATCCTTGCCTCACAGGAGCGCTTCCTCCGCTTGCCCTTTTGGCAGTCCATGGTCCTTTCTGTCTTTTTGACTCGTAGCACACTTCACCATTCTCTCCGCCGACACCAGGATCAAAGTGACAGGAGACACTTCAACGGCAAAAAAGCAGATGATGACACGAAGTGGCCCCGAGTGTAGAACCAAGGCGTGTTGGGTGTGTCCCATCCTTGGCTGAGGCGGGTAAAGGGAGAGCTGACATGGTATCTTAACGAGATACTGCTTACTGGTAAATGGTTACAGCGTTCTTAAGACTCCCATTAGAGAGCAAAGTTCTCTTCTGGGTTATCACCTAACCACGTCCGATGGGCTAGGTCAGCATCCAGGAGCAATTTGGAAGGGCAAAGACACCTTTCAAATGGACAGACATCTCACAGTCGCCCCTCTTTATGAGAACCTAGGAATCTGCCAGTTTGACGGGGAGACCGGGAGATGGACAAAAAGCGCCTCTGGCGGGGAAACCAGTCTGTTTTGGGAAGAAAGCACTGCACAGGAGACTTAGAAGAGGAGGTGATGGTGTTTCAGTTAGAGACAGATCCTTACTGGGTCCTGAGTCTTTATGAGCACAGCCCTGAGTCTTGGTGGGTATGAGTTTAGATCCCCTGAGCTCAAACCTGGTGCCCCTGCCCCATGAGAAGAGGCCCCCTGTATGCAGTAGGAAAATGCTGTCGAGGTCCCGGTGACCATCCTGCCTGTCACAGGGCAGCGAGGCAGCTTTCTGCACTGAGCCTCAGCCCCCAAGAGCTGTGTGAGGCCTGTGTCGCTGCCTGCTTGGTGGCAATTTCATGCTTCATGGCCTTTTCCATGAAGAGTTGCTCGAGAAAGGAGAGGAGGAGACTTTCCTACTGGCCCAGTTTCCTGGGTATGCAACACTAGCCCCAAGTTTGGTAGGTTAAGCCACCCAGAAAGAAGCAGCTGGGAAGACAGGCCTGACACTCTAAGCATCATCAAAGTCCGGAAAACCCTAGGAAGCTGTTCAACCTGGCTCACGGACGACTGCCATCCATTAGGATGGACTAAGCGGCCGCTGACAAGAACTACTTCCATATTAACTCATTGTAGCCTCATAGTGGCTCTGGTGGGTCTATTATTTCATCTCCCACTTCCCCCAAGGAGGAACCTTGGTGGTATAGGAGGTTACTCCCTGGGCTGCTAATCACAAGGTCATCTGTTTGAACCCACCAGCTGCTCTTTGGGAGAAAGATGGGCGCGGTCTCTTTCCATAGAGATTTAATGCCCTAGGGAGCTTGGCCCTGTAGGGTTTCTGTAAGTCAGGATTGACTCAACGCCAGTTAATAAAAAAAACAAGGAAGAAAAAGCTAGATGACTTAGTCAAAGGCACACAGATTCCGAGCAGCACAGCTAAAATCTGAACTTAGCTATGGCTCTGGGGTTCATCTCCTCACCCCCAAGCTGTGGCGGCCAAAGGGGGCCACTGAGCCCATCTCTGAGAGAAAGGTCACCTCAGAGCAACCTCCTCGAGTTTCCTTCCTGGATAAACGGAGATGACCGTTTCGGACAGTCATGCCCAGTGTTCATCCTGACTGTGCTTCCTGAGGGCGTCATTTCGCTCTTCCTCCAAGACGGAATGGGAAGTGCAGGTTAGCTGATCGAAGGTGGTTGTTTCCGCTCCCCCACATACAATGCATAATCCTTATTGATGAATTCTGGATCTCTTTCAAGGACAGTGGTAGGACTTTGAGTTCAGGGGTAGACATCTTGTCTTCTATAAGCCAGCAGAGGCTCGTGTGTTGCTCTGCTATTGAACAGGTTCTGGTGGAAATTCCAGACTAACATCGAGCAGACAGAAAAAGCCTAATGAGTGACCTACCTCCACACCTCATCTGGTGTGCGAGGGAGTGTGTGTGTGTGTGTGTGTGTGTGTGTGTGTGTGTGTGAGACTATCGATCGGGGACGGAGTTAGCAGCAGCTTCTAACATTTCTCTTTTTCTTCCTTCATATCACTGCCGTGCTTCTCAACTAAACAAAATCTACCCTTACCATGGCTGCTGCCTCTTTTTGGAGCGAGAGGGGTGGGAAGGGCTCAGGAGAGCATTTCATTGTAAAAGCAATGGCACCTCACTCTGTTTGTGTCAGCACAGTCCCCTAAGTGTGATGTCCTGTGCCCTGAAACCACCTCGATATACTGTAGCAACATAACCATCCAGGGTGGAGGAGCCAGTTAATCATTGACATGAGACGGCTCCGGTCAAAAGGATATTTTTCTTTGGACCTGTCCAAACTCAGGCATTATAGCAACTGGCTGATTTCTTTTCAGGAGATATATTTATTACTCCCCCAAAGGAGTGTAAGTCGGGCCTAATAGACACGTATTAACCCAAAGGCCAGTGGCTCAAACCCACCAGCTGCTCTGCAGGAGAATGTTGGGGCTGTTTGTTCTGGTGAAGGTTTCCAGCTCAGAAACCCTGGAGAAGGTCATTATGCGCCAGTGCACACTCGATGGCAGTGTTTTTAGTTTGGGGCATTTAACTAGGAGTTTTGATTTGGGGAACTTAATTAGGGCAGACTCATTTTGAAGCAGTCAAATCTGATCATTTGTTTTGTTTTGTTTTGTTTTTTTTGGGGGGAGGCCCAGCCTTGCTCCTGGAGAACTACTGCTGGATTTGAACCGCCAAGCCAGTGGGCCACAGTCCTGCACTCAACCACTATGCCACCTGGGGTCAGCCCCTGATCATTTTTTAAAAATCTATTTTTCCGGAATAATTTCATGATAAATTTCAGCTCTGCAGGCCAGGGTTCTTGGGAGATACGAATCCAGGGTTTTCCTTGGCAGAGTGGAGCGCACAATTCAGAATGGAACAGGAGGAGACCATCTGTGAGCAGTTCAGGGCATTCCGACCAGAGATAGAAACCCTCACGCTCACCTGGCTTTCCTGCAGCCATTTCTCCAACTGACCTACTTCAGGGCTGTACCCAAGGGAATAATTGAAGAGGCAGCTGTTGAAAAGACCTAACTGCTTATGCAGTCCGAGAAACACAGGTTCCCAAACTTATTTGGCCTCTCACCCCTTTCCAGGTTACACCTGCCCCTCGACCCCGGCAATTAACTTTGTACTGGAGTCCATGATCCAGAGTAAAGTGTAGGTATCTGCTTTTGCAGCCCACCGCCCCCTGTGTGGGTCGACTCAATGTATGGTATTATCCCCTTTGGGCAATGCTGTGATGAAAGAATATCATGCAGGAATGATTTGAATACATCTGCTATTGAAGGGAGAGATGAAATCAAAGGTGCCTTGAAAGAACGACCTGACACCCAACAAACAAAAGGTTAGCTATGAAACACAATGTCCTCTGACGCACAAGGGGTCCTGAGCCAGAACAGATGAGGCAGCAAAGGTTGTTGCTTTATAGAACAAAGAATTCTGTGTAAAATTTAACCTGTGTGTGTGTGTGTGTGTGTGTGTGAGAGAGAGAGAGAGAGCATGTCATGGGAAAGGACTTGATTGAGTAGACACTAAGTTGCTAGCCATCATTTCCTTTGGAGGGAGGAGATCTGTCACCTTGTATGTGTTCGAGACATCGAGACATCTGGCTTCTCTGATAGGAGCTTGGATTGCTTTTGCAATGAGAAGAACTGGAAAACACAGCAAATGATTCCTGGAACAGATTCAGCGTAGGCTGGAAAGGCTCCATTCCCATAGCCCTCTTCTGCATGAAGGTGTCAAAGCAGTGTATGGACTGTCATGACCATCTGCTCCCTGGAGCTGGAATTCCAGGCACATGAATTACTTGGTATGGGTCTTCCAGCCATACAGCTGACCTCTCTTGTGTCTTCAAAACGAGTGGTTAGGATTATGCAAATAGGTAATGCTTGTGGCCCACCAAGATGATTAGATACCCTGTTAGACATGTAAACTCTTGAGGATGGTTCTGTGTCAACCAGGTGTCT